>OY757937.1:68151280-68306280 GCA_963585895.1 Sepioteuthis lessoniana
AACTTTTCAAATATAAAATATTATTTTTTTTTAGCCCATCAATACAGATAATTTTTATACTAGATTTTTCTCTTATTATTCTTCTTGTGAATGATAAAAGGTAGGACATTTGTATCAACATGTCAATTTTAATTTTGTTTTAAGGTTTGAAGGTTCCTATACTTTTATGAGAGTGAAAATCTAATACTTTTCCAGGGTGAGAGTGCTGTCACATTACCATTAAGTCACCAGTTGTTTTTTTCAGGGTTTTTTGTGGTTGTTTTTATATATCCCTGTCTTTCATCAGACATCTTAAGGATGGCTGGAGTACTAACAACAAATTAGACTTGTCTATGGTTATATTTGTTTCCAAAAAACATAGCATTATTTGATTTATTCAACAAACACAATAATAAAAAACATTATGAATAAAAATACAATATTTGCAATGGGATTTTTTTCCGCTGTTTTAGATTTGAGATAAAAAGAATAAGAAGCACCCCACAAAACAACAACTGTACAGCCACTCACCTCCCATCTCTAAAACCATCTAAATAAGATGAACAAGATATGTGGGACACTGCTGGAGAAGCAAGGATGAACTTATGTGACATTCTTTTATGAACTCACATGGACATGCCAGTATTGACCAGCCTACAAGAAGCTACCAACAACAGCTCCATACAGAGACAGGATGTAGTCTGGAAGATCTAGTGAGAGTGATGGCTGATCGGGACGAAAGGCAAGAGAGAGTCAGGGAAATCCGTTCAAGTAGTATGATTTGATGATGATGGTGATTACATCAAAAGCAAAAACATTGTTTTTGATTAGGTAACAAATATGAATTCAACATAGATTATCTCCCTTACATTTGTTCTGGCTGAAATATCCAGCAGTCTTCTCACTGGCAAAATTTCAAATATAAAATTTCACTGACATAATCAATAAACTGAAATGTACATTACCTAAAAAGGTTCAATATTTTCAAATATTTTTGTACTACTGGCCAATGAAAGATACATTGAAGGCACTCATAGTGTAATTGTTGAAATTATCACTCTAATCAGTATTTGTTAGAACTACTGATAATAGAATTGTCAAGTTAGAGTTATCTGCCTCAAATCCAACATTTGAATAAGGGTCAGGTTATCTGCCCCTAGTTTTTGTTACACTCTCTGTAAATAAAGAGAACACCGCACGTTTTAAAAAGTCATCCTCATGTTTTTGCCTTGTTGATGAGTTAAAGTATCCTACCTGGAATATACGAAGATGAATTACTGCACTTAAAAAGGTAGGTCTTATTTCTATGTGAAATTAGGTTTGTAAATTCTCAACAGTAATGATAATCATCGACAGAAATATGCTCCGACCTACATGCCTATGCATTATATCACCTAACAATGTGCTTCTAGGAGCTGAAGAGCTTATTCTGTAACATTATGATATATTTGGCTCCTAGGTAGCACCAAGTATCTCCATTCCTTTTTTTGTGCTAGAAACCATCCAAGGGACAATGAGTATTCATAATTGGAATACAGTGAATGAAGAAAGTGTAATAGACAGACAACCAACCAACCAACAGCAGTATTTTATATATAGATAATGGTATGTATGGATATTGAATTTCTAGATAAGGAATATTCCTCCCTTCAGACAATTGATCTGCCAGTCATCTTGTTTAAGTACTTTGACTCCCAGTCAAACCTGTCCTTTTACACAGAAAAATTTTGGGGGTGTCCTCGTGGTGTAATGGTTAAAGCGATGGACTGCGAAATCGTAGTAAGCGAGTTCGTATTCCAGTTGCGCTATTACATTCACTTTCAGGCAAATACCGTTGGGAAAGGTATGAACCCCCTTATCCTCCCAGCTATGGGTTAAATAGTACCACTACTGTTCTTCTAGGAGAATAGCTGTGGCATTAAATAACCTACAAAGGTTGATATGCAATTAAGCAAAGAAACTAAACCAAACAGAAAAATTTAATATGTTTCTTACTGTTTATATTTATAAGTGACCACCAGTCTAAGCTGGGACTGGTTTGGTTTGGTTTTATAGCATGTTAATCCTTGTTGGTTATTTAATGTCAAATCCAATTTTTACATATATATTAAATATATATGATTCGTAAACATATTTTGAAGATACACACAGTTAAATGAGCAAACAGTTTCTAACAATTCAATTTAGCAGAAGTCAAAAAAGTTAAATAGTTCCAAGTATTGCTATGTATCCCTAACAATTCAATTTAGTATTAGTCATTTGTTTGCACTCAATTTAAATGTTAAACAGTTTTATTTGACCTGTAGATAGGACTCTATCAGGTGCTACTCCTATGGGGCCCGAGTGGACCTAGGAGAAATGGCATTGAAGGGGTACTCTGTATTCCCTAAAGCTCCAACATTACTGGAGCCTCGCTATCAGTTTGTTTAATGTCGTATCCTGGATAATTGTTGGGTGGGTTTTACTCCTGTACAGAAATGTAGTTAGTGTATCATACAGCCCCAGCTGGGGCTGATTTACAATTTTTTTTTAAATCATTGAAGGGGTTGGTGTGAGGGAGGATATTTATTCATGCCCATAATTGACCAAGATCTAATATTAGCATTAGCATATCCACAGTGATACATTGATACTGAATAAACAAAAGGAAAGACCAGATAACTTCATTTACACATGTAGGAACATTTTATATATATATATATATATATATATATATATATATATATATATAGAATTGACAAGAATATACATAAGTATATCAACAGATAAAAATGTGAACTTATTGTTCTATGAGCAAGCAGTTTATCCAAAGGGTAAAAAAAAAAAAAAACACTAGAAATCTTCTTTGAGATCAGGAGCTTAGCCATGTTGGCTTTATGTCTTAATACCAAGGCAAGACAAAGTGTTGCTGAATGAATAGATAAAAAGACATGTCTTTATCATTCAAAAAAATGGGACGAAAATCAAAAAAGGATTCTAGGATTCTCATGTGATCCTGAAGGATCCAAAATATGCCCTAGAATTCAAGAAAGATGATTATTTGTCTCCCTACAAATACTATTATAATAAAAGATTTAAGTTATGGCTAGTTTTTTCCTTTTTTAATTTTACTTCTTTTAGACATTTTATGAAGTAGGTTTTAAATTAATAACAAGTTCTGAATTAATTTTAAATTGATATTTTTGTTACAATTTTCAAGACTTGAATTATATCCATTTTTTTTAAATAACTTCCAAAGTAATTTTAGATTAATAAAAGTTTTGAACATAGGTAATTTTTTTTAATTGGGCCATTTGTTGAGATTGGTGATTCTTTCAATGGTAATATTTCACATAGTATGTCTTTTTTTTTTCAAAAGGAAGATTGTGAATTTTCTCAACATTTTTATAATCTTGTTCCTTTTATAAATATTCTTCTGTACACACACATACAATAAAATCATTTAGCCAACAAAACTAATAGAAGATTCATGTATATTACATGTAAGTTTAGAGAAACTTTAATTCTTTTATATATATATATATATTACACACACACATACTGATCAATATCTTCCATTTACAAAGTTTATGTGCAGATCTAATTTTGGAATTTTTTTTTTTAACCATTTTGCTGTGTCAGCTAAACATCGTTCTGTTTTGCCGTTCTTAATTTTGAAATTGTTCATTAATCAGAATTATTCTTATGGCAGTTGACTATCATTTTACTTTTTATTGAAATGGAGTTCATTAAATTCATTCACAGAAGGATTCCTACCCATATACATATTGCTGGTTCATGAAGTCCTTCGGGAGTTTTTAAATCTAATAGTAAATAGCAAATGGAAATTCAACTCTGAAGTTTTATTCTTGATGTAAATTTTGATAACTGCACTTTAACTATCTTTTTTGATAGACTAGAAATCTGTAACAGGACTTTATGCCCACCTCCCCTCTCTCTTTCTCATATATGTAAAATGAGGGCCATTCTAAAAGTTCTAAGTGTCACCCAGAGAAAAGAGCCATGAATAAACATTTTGATTGTAGCAACACATTACCACTTCTTATAAAATTAGAATGACAAATCTAAAATCTGTGTGAGATTTACAACTTTTTGAACAACCCTCATATGTACACATGAAAGTGTTCCTGAGGGATAATAATATGCATATTTTATGAAACACACACACACACACATATATATATATATATATATATATATATATATATATATATATATATATACACACACACACATACCATGTGGTGTGCACAATCATTAGATGTAAACTTTTCTCATATATAATATAATGACCAGGCCATTGGCCATTGGCCAAATGAGTAGAGTGTTCACCAATGGTCAGGGAGAGTCATACCAAAGACTCAATAAAAATGGTACTTGATGCCGCCTTGCTTAACACTCAGCATTACAAGGTAAGGATTAAGGGTAAAGTGGAGCAATCCAGGGAATGGAGTAGCACCATCGGTGTTGTAATTGTTGAAAAGGGAGTCTTCAGGTCACCAACTTTTTTTTTTTTTACACTTTATATATATATATATATATATATATATATATATATATATATATATATATACACATGTGTGTGTATGATTATTGGTAATTTACATTCATTATATATTGAATTCCCTCACTTTATATTCACATAAAAACTTTTGTTGAAATAAATTCAAAATAAATTTGTTTTCTTTTCACAATAAGTAAAAACAAAAATATTACATATTTGTATGTTAAAATTCTATTGTCAAAAGGATTTTATTTTTATTTTTCATTCTTGTTGAAAATGTTTTAAATTTTGTAATTATTTAGAAATGTTTTAAGAAAATCTTTGAACTGTTCTCAAACAGAGGTAGACTCAATTAGGCTGTGTGTCCCAAAAACCAAGAGGTCCTCACACCAAAAATTTTATTTTTGAAGTGACCTCAAATCAATCAATATTTTACAGATCAAAGAATTTAACACTACAAAATAAAACTCCTTCCACCCCTGCCTCAAAAACAACTATTCAAAAAAGGCATATATAAACATACAATGTTTGCAATTCCCTAACCTCTTGGCATAAAATAACCCCCAATAGGTTGATATGCTATTAAAATTAATCAGTTTACTGTTCTGTAAATATAATCCTCAAGAAATTCTCATCACAAGGGATTTGGTAGCACTGGAAATAAATAGCACACTAGATTCATCTATTTATTTTTTAAGTCATGCAGCTTTAAAAATAAATGTCAGCTTAAGATTGTGTCAGTATGGAATGAACAGTAGGGTGAAGTAGATTAGTGACACTTTTTGGTCAGGGACCCAGATCACTAATAGGCCTTCTTATAACATAAAAATCTTTTTAAAAAGACAAGTTTTTGGTTTATATTTATGAACTGAAATATGGAGATATAGGAGACATTAGGAACCTGGCAATCCAAGTTCAAACTCTGGACAAGGCTATTTGCTTTTCACTTAATGCTAATGTTCTTGGCAAAGGTATAAATTCATCTTTTCTCCTATCTATGAATTAATAGTTGGATGGACTTGGCTCTCTTGCCTTGATAAAGCAACCAGTCTAGGAGAAAGAAAACTGAATTCAAACCAAACCTTTGGTTTGGTTGGGCATTATGGCATATCAACCATTGTAGGTTATTTAATGCCAAATCCTCTTTATACATATATATTAAATATATATGATTTGTAAACACATTTTGTAGATAACATTCTTAAACCAGCCTGAGTTCATTTTTTTGCCCACAGTTTAATGGTTTCAAGTATTGTTGTATAACAGAATTTAACATCAGTCATTTGTTTACACGCATAGTTTGTTCTATTTGACCCATAGATAGGAGCCGATCAGACCTGGGAGCAATCTCAATGAAAGGGTACTCTACATTCCCCAAATGTCCAAAGCTGGAGCCTCAACATCAGACCAAACCTTGTTAAAATTCTACACATGCTCCCTATCTGGTTACTCGTCTTTGCCAATGCTAACAATCCAAGAAATGAGAAGGCTGATCACTTTTGTTTAATAGCATGTCAAACCTTTGTGGGTTACTTAATTCTTAAGGGTATTAGTCTGAAAGTGAATGTAATAGCACGACTGGAGATTGAACTTGCTTAACATGATGTCACAGTTCAGACACTGGTGATCATCTTACATCAAATTTAAATGTAAAAGAGATTTCCCTTATAAAATGTAAATATCTTTTAATAAAAAAAAAAGAGAAATTTAAGTTTGAAGATCTATTTAGTTCAAATCCAAAAAATATCACAAGAAAAAAAATATTACTAGAAAATGTAAAATACCAAAAATTCATCTTCTTAAAAATTTTTTTTCCTCTTTAAAGAAGCATCTCTCACAAATGCATAATAAAATTTCCATTTCAAAATGACAAGTATTTAAAAAAGGACCCCACCCCCCACCGTCAAAAGTTAGCAGAAAAAAAAATTTACTCTAATTTTCCCTGTGTGGTTCTTTATCTTTTTCAATGCAAACTGTTCTGAAATAAATGATTATGCTACATTGAATAAAAATGAGAATATTGGTGGTTGAAATACGTTGGTAAAATCTAATTGACATATGTCAGTCCAATGGTCTCTTCCATATTTCTACAAAAACGCTGCTGGACCTGCATTTATACAATCTAGAAAAAGAGATAATTACCTCTTGTTCCAACAAACCAAAAACTTTATTGGAGTTCTTTAATCCAGAAATCATCATTTATTTTGTACTGAGAAATATTGTTTTTTGCTCATAAATACTATGAGGCAATCAATGTAGCAGTCCATAATGATATTGATACTTCTATTTGAGGAATGAAGGATTTTTATTAACATTTCATGATTAGCTTAATTATATTTTGGATGATTAAGAAAAGAGCATTCAGCAAGGAATATGATGATACAAAATTATCATTTGGTTTCCAATTGCTCTATTCTGTAATTTTTAAGTGCATTGATCTCATAAAAATCTGACCATTTCTGTTGTGTTACAGTGTGTGGGTATATATATATATATATATATATATATATACACACAACCATAATGAGTATTTTAGTTACATAAAGGTTATAAATATATAACTTAATATAATTGTGATCACAAGAAGTTTATAACTTCAAATTTCATATGGTATGCACAATTATCAGCTGGAAATGTCGGAAAAGTGATATATCAACGATATCTATTGTGTGGTATAGTCACATGTTAGAATGTAAGTACATATGACACTCACATGATGATATTATATAGAGATGAAAAAGCACAAAATCTTCAGTGGAGGATTTTATTTATAGAATTATTTGCAAACATTCAACGTTTTGTTTTTACGACCGTCTTCAGGGCATGTGAAAAACCAAAATGATGAACTTTGGCAAATAATTCTATATGTAAAATCATCTTTGGAAGACCTTGTTTTTTTTTTTCCATTTCTATACATTTTCAGATTTATTTCAAGTCTTTCCCCAGATATATATATATATATATATATATATATATATATATATATATATATATATATTACTGCAACCAAATCACTACAATTATAAGTCAGGTGAAAAAATATTGAAAACATTGATTCAAAGAAATATTCTCTCCACTGATCCTTATAAAAAAAATAAAACTTATCATATACTATGATAGATTTAAAACCTCCAACTTAGTCATTAAAAATAATTCCTCTCCCTGATACCAGTTCCATAGCACAGCATTTAAAAAAAAATTCATGCCCAACAACAGAATTACAGAAAATTCTTACCGAAAACACAATATTAGAACAACAAAATAACAAGCAAAAACTACAGATTCTTGAGGCACTACATTTTTGGAACGTACAACCCAAACTTAATAGAATTAATTTTGAAACCAGTGCTAATGTACTTAAATGTCTTTAGCTACTGACACTTTTTATAGAAACAAATTCGAAAAGTGAACACTACACAATATAACAGTACAAACGCTCATTCTTACAAAGTAGTAATGTACATACAAAAGTTACATCACTTTTGTAATACATCCTCCCCTGATGATGGCCCAAAGTTGGGCAGAAAGTACTTAGGAAATAACTAATATGGGAAGGTTTATCAACCAATCTCCGCCAAATATCATAAGATCAATACGGCAATACGAAGGATTAACAAAAAAATATGTAGGCAAAAATGTCTATTATGTTCAATCATATATATATATATATATATATATACACACAGACACAAGAGAGAGAATTTGAGTGGTCTAAATAAAGAATAAATGACAGAAATTTATTAACATGTCTACACTTAGATATCAATTCACTTTTTTTTTCAGCAGTTTGTTTTCTGCTTGTTCTAAGATGCATAATTTTTCTTCCAGACACAATCTGCAACTATTGTCACCTCTTTTGTAAGCTTGCATTTTTTTTTTCCACAATAACTCATTTTAATATTGAAGGTTTGCACATTTTTTTCTTTTATTTACTAAATTTGTTTAGATAGTGTTGTACTGTTGTTGGATTGTCTATTGTGAAGCTGATGCTATGGTTATAGCATCTATTTTCTCAATTCAGTGTTATCGATGTACAACCTTTCATTATTGCAAATGTCTATCTATAATGTCTTATATATCACATCATTAATTATTTATTCTTCAAAGGGAACTTAGTTCTATCCCTGAAGTTGTATCCTTCATTTTGGTTATCATTTTCATTTTGATATTTCAAAATCATGTCGGCTAATTAGTTTTATGATATTGTTCCTGTAACAATAACTCGGTTTTGAATTGTTGTTGTTGAACTATTCAGTGTTGTCAATTTTTTTCCAAGTGTTTTATTTATTATGAAAATATCCCCCCCCCATGTTTTTAAACAATGTTACTGTTGGGCGGGGGTGGGGCATATTATTATCTATTTCTGGTGCGTTTGTTATTACTATTGTCATTGTTCTGTTTAATACAGTTTGGTGTATATCACACTGTTTCGTATTTCATTTTAGTTATATTAAATTTAACAATACAACAAGAATTCGTTGCTAGCCTTTGTCCCATTGACTATAAAGTGTTTTTTAAAGGTAGATGGATGATCAGATTAGATGTTTATGTATATCAACTGTTTTTTTAGGGGATTTTTTTATAAGGTTTCGTTTTGACATTATTCAAATCGAATGTGACATCTTGAAAAATAACAGTTTTAAAACTAGACGTCACATCCATTTAAGCATTGGTTTGTTAATATTTTTACCAATTAGTTTTCTAGCAGAATCTGCTTTTCGAGCATCACAATTTAAGCCAATTTTTTTAAAACCATCAGACTGGTAAAGTCCGATACTTTCCTCATCGAATTAGTACACCATAATCTACAATTTCGCATGTTTCAGCATCACTATTTTCCCTTACTAATATCAAATATATTGTTAGTATTCTTTAAAAAAATCCGATTCGATTTTTGATGGAATAGGAAAAACTTTGACAAAGTATCATTATTATTTTTTATGGTCAATATCAATAAATAATCAAGCTAATTGTAATGCTTCGTTAAGTAACTCTTCTATGTTAAATGGAATAAGAAAACTCTTACTTTTATTAGGCGTCTCATGGAACCATTTTATCGTAGCTTACATAATTTCCATTGGTTTAAATTTATAGTTCTCTTCTGGGTGTTGCAAACGTTTTCCAAAATCATTTTGCCAATTCTTCATATTTGTTATTTCGTGGGGTTAAATAGTCTGCATTCTGGGTTTGTTTGGAAATCATTTTCATGGTCCTTTAAAAAAAAAAAAAGCTGTTTTTTTTGTCGTCTGTATTTTATGTGGCTGCAATGTTACCAGCTTCCTTGTTTGACTCGGTTTCCAAACTATTCGGTTCTTTTTTTTTGTATACTTCCGTCACTGATCCGTTTATTAATTATTAGTATTTAGTAAAAATGAGATTTTATCAGTTTTCGTGAATCATTTTTGATTTCCTGATTTTTTTTAAAATCTATTTTTATTTTTGTATCCTGTGGCAATTCTTCTTTGAAATTTGTTTAATAGATTTTGACTTAGGCTGAAAATATCTTCTTGATATGGCACCGAATCAGGATGTTGTTGAGGATATTTCTTCATTTTAAAACCATAGGAGTTGCCTTCTTTTGTTTTGTTTTTTCCTTTTAATATCATCTTATGTTGAATAATAAATCTTCGACCTCATTCGTTTAATTAGACTATTTCGTCTATCAGTACGATCTTGTATGGGTGCTGATCAGTTGCAGATATGTTCTTTATGGAGGAGTTGAACATCGCCACTTTTACATTTAGGGTTGAACGAATTTTTCTAAAAAGTTCACGATTTATTGAACTATAAATGATGATGATGATGATATAATAATAATAGTAATAATAAAAGAAATTCAAATAAGAAAAGTTTTAGCATTAAAAATGCTCAAAGCTATTAATAAAGACTTTGAAAATATAAATACTCAGGTCCATTCCTTTAAGATTCATGAGATTTACACAATCATCGGACAGAAATTTAATTTACTAAGTTTTTTGCTTAGATGTGGCACAAGGTCATTTGAATGGGCTACCCAATGAGACTTGAACTCACTCGTGTAGGTTTGCGACACAACCTTGCTAACCATTACACCCCCAAAGGAACACATCATCGGACAGAGATTAGAGAAAAAAATGGCGAATCAAACGTATTTATAGTGCAGTGTATAGTCACGTGGTAAGATTTCAGTACACGTGACATTCAAAAGTTTATATATATATATATATATATATATATATATATATATATATATATATATATATATATATATGGATAGTTCAAATAAAGAAGAATATTTTTATATTCTTATATAATACACCAAATCAATGATAATGACATACTAACGTACTATATAAAACAAAATGGTTCTCCCTCCCCTGTAAAACTGTTTAAAAATATGGCATTGGTTTGTTGGTTTGGTTTTTATGGCATATCAATCCTTGTTGGTTGTTTCATGCCAAATCCTCTTCATACATATTTGTATATATTAGATATATATAGTTGGTTAGCAAATAATTTGTAGGTAACGTTTTAAACAAGCCCGAGCTCATTTGTTGGCAAATCAATGATTTTTTTAGCGAAGATAGTTTGATTACGTGTGTTTACGTTGTTGTTTCCTCGCTAAATATTGTTGGAAAGTAAAGGAGTGAGAGAGAGAGAAGGCAAAGATGCTGTAAGGTTTTCATGATAGATTTTAATGGCAGCATGGAATAAAGGGTTTATGTTTATGCTGCAAGTCTCGTAGGAAGGAAGGAAGGAAGGGAGGAAATGAAGTGGTTATAGAGTTGGGAAGGCATTTTAGCAGCTAAATGCCCGAGCGAAAAGTGCATCGTTAGGTTAAGGCATTGTTGAATGTGTGAGTGAGATATGTTCGCCATAGTGTATGAAAAGTCGTGTTTGCTGGTTGAGGACAGGAACGTTGTCGTCGTCCATGAAAATGTGGTCCTGGTTGTTTGGGGAGAGAAGAGTGAATGTCTCCAGAAAATGTTGCCCAGGGAAAAAATGGTTGGCTATCGGAGCGTCGCAGTCGACATAGCCAAAGTTGAAGGCGACTTAGAGTTGTTCTTGTGTGAGGCAGATTGAATTCATCTAATTTATATTCAACTGGGAACCCTTGGTCTAACAGACTAGACTCAATTAGATGGCTTTCCTCATGATGGTGTGATGCTGCTGCTAAAAGGAGAGCGAACAGTAATTACGTCTGCCTATTTCGAAAGCTTCTGAGGAAGAGTAAGTGTTTGGCAGGCTTTTCCCCAATTTGGTGCTGCCCGGAAAAATGATCCGGGATGAATAAGATAAGTCACCCTGATTGGGTGAAAATGTGCATCGACCTTAACGCGCCAAACAAAAATACTCAGTTCTTTCTGCTACAATTTCAAATATTGTGATTTAACGCTATTAATTCGATTCAACATTACTCATTCGTTGGCGCAGAATTAAATGGTTTCATGTCGCACAAACAATTCAATTCAACATCAGTCATTTGTTTGCGCATAGTTAAATGATTAAATAGTAAAAGGGTTCATTTTTATTAAGAAAACCGAATCCTTTCACAGAAAATAAAACCGCACTTTGAAAAAACAAAAGAAAGGAAATAATAAAACGACAAAAGTGCCTCTTGCGTAGAACTAAGAACTATTTATTACCAAGTAAATAAAAATAAATAAAAACGGGTTACAAAGTTTGGAAGAAAAACACTAGTTGCTTAAATTAATTGATATTTTAGCGACCAGTCAAAAAAAAAAACTGAATCAAGTAACAATGATTAAATTGTTTCGAAAAAATACTGGGTCACTCATGAATTACAAGAAACTGATATGTCTTCAACAAACAAAGGTGCTGGTACTTAGAACTAAAAAAAAGGAGTGTTATATGAATGGAAAAAAAGATTCGGAAGAGTCTCTTCGGTGAAAAATATTTCTTGGGAAAACCTGTTCACTTTTCCGTCAAAAATACAGCTAATAATGCAGACACATGGGGATTCATTCAGCAATACTTTCAGCACTTGTATAGGACAGCAAATTCAATTGTTTGAGTTTATCGCATGGCGCCTGAGGCACCCCTTTTTAGAGGAATGTCGACGGGGCCCGAGATATTTTTAGAGTGCCGGGCGTGTCTGAGCAACGATCCTGAGCCTAAAAAAGTGCCACACTCGTCCGGTCGGTGGGACGTTTGACAACTACCACCCAGCAGCAGGGTTTCAGCTCAGAGCGGTGTCCAAGGTCAAGGAGAGATTCGTGGTTGAATGGCTCCCGGCTTCGGATGGGCGTTGATGTCATTGACAGCATTGTATAGCACTGGACCTCTTGGTCCAGTTTAAGCTATAATCCCGAACTTATGTTTGAGTCTATGTCCAGCAAGGCTCATCAAGCTCACATTGCACAGTGAGCCGATAACCAGCATAGCCCAGCAGGGTTTAAGTCTCAGCTCGAGCCCAACCTCCCTTCCCTTAACCCCTACTATAATCGACCGTCTAGTCATCGACCTTGTGTCAAATTCTATCTAGTGGGAGGCAGAGACAAATACCCACTCGGTAGCTGGGCTTCCTGAGCCCGGAAAAGGGGTGGATCTGTTACCTCTCCCAGCAGCATGGGGTCTGCGTCCTTACCACCAGCCTGAAAAAGAAGATGTGGAATCCAACCAACTACCGTTATGGACCCAACACAGCCAACCAGACCAATCACAGCTGAAGTCTACCATTCAACAGCTCTTCTAAGAGCTAACTTCAGAAAGTCTTTCGAGATAACTTTTGGTCGCTTCACTACACCTGGCAGATACCATGAGATGATGATGCAGCAACCAGCACCAACTGCAGACCAGGTCCAGCTGAACCCAGCGGCCGTACCTATGCAACGAAGTTACAGCATGTGCAGCATCCAGTTCACGAGCGACTTCATTGCTCGGACTATCACCAACACTCGAAGCCACATCGACACACACCCCGTTAACCAAGAATTGAATAAACCGGTATACCGATCACACAACTTCTGCAATTACCGTCTGCAGCATTCAATCCACGAGAGACCTCACTGCTCGGACTAGCACCAACACTTGAGGCCACTTCGACACACACATGGTTAACCAAAATACTACGCAACCGGGACATCGATCATCCAGCCTTTGCAGCCAATGCGTCAACATCATTGACCGTCTCCAGCAACATCTACAAACTGGCCATAGAGCAACACTTAATATTTGCACCAAGCACATACTTACCTTCTAGATGCGCTGTCGCCACAAACTGATAGACAGTTGAGTCTAAGGCTTTCTACAACACAGACTTCCAACACCCAACGGAGACTACATTGACGAGATACAACAGCTGCGATTTCTACACCCATACACCTTTTGTGTAAGATTTACTCAATAAAACCTGAATTTAAACCTATCTATTTGCCGCTGTCATTTGTCTTGTCCTCTGTCAATTGATCACACCAACAACCTGATTGCAGGAACGACACATTCACATAATGGTCCCGCGACAAGCATAAGTCATTTGTTTTCTCTCAGTTTAAAAGTCCAAGTACACAGTTTAAATGTCAAATAGTTCTATTTGACCTATAGATATGACCCTATCAGCAGCTACCATTCCGAGTCAAAATGGACCTGGGTACTCCGCATCCCCCAAAGCTCCGACAGTACTGGAGCCTCACCATCAGATTGTTTCGTGTCATATCCAGAACACTGGTTGGATGAGTCTTACCCGTCAGCGGAGATGCAGTCGGTATATTCTACATCTTCAGCCGACTGGGTCAGGTAGAACTCGGTGGAGCTTGTGGGATTCGATTGGTCGTTAGTTATTTTTCTTTTTTAAAACCCTCGATAAAAATATTTTCTCGTCGGACTTGTGACGTATAGCTGAAAAGAAATTAACGAATAACAAAGAAACAAGTACCGTATAAATACTTTATTACTGGAATGCAACGAAAATTTTGAGGAAGAACTTTTCCAGACAAGAAAAACCTACTTCTCGTAGCAAAGTTAGTCTTACTTCCCTCTTGATTTTCGTTTTGGAGTTAGGAAGATTTTGGGGGAATGCTCAGATTGTTCTTCCTTTCAAAGGCATTATGGGGGATTTTTTAAAAACATTTTATCCAATAAAAGTTTGTCATTTAATCCCTACAAGCTCACCATTGTCTGCACACACGCACTCAAGTCTCTGGCTCAAACGTGCTGGCATTTTCAACGACACAAACCTTGGTTGCAGCTCCACAATTCCATTCTTCCTCAAATAAGTAATTCACTTTCATTGCACATTTCTTCAGGCTTCAGCCAAGAACTGTCTGTTTTGGAGAATTTTATCCCAGGGACATATTTCATTATACTTGTGAAAATTGAATCGAATGGGCTTTGGTATTGACAACTTAAAGGTTTGTCTTCGTATATTTGTCGTATATGAATACAATAAAGCACTACTATAATTATTTGAGTGCGTGGAACACACTTGGGGCACTTATAGCTAAGGAAATGTATTATGATTTAATATTTGATCGCGCTAAACAATGTAAAACAATTCACAATAAATTAACAACATATTTATTATCTGATCAAACTTAATAAAATGAATACAGAAATGATATGAAATACTAAAATATACACAACAGAGAAACATTCTATCATACACTTGGAGAGTCTTTTGGTATAAATTTAGAGTTCTCAATAAGATAATGTTGTGTGAATACTTTCATCTAAGCGTGGTACCGTGCATGGTACAACACGTGGTCTGTTGGGGGCGAGAGCCCTTCTCTCGGAAACGCACTCATTCGTGAGCGCTTCTGATTGTCAAGCAGAGAGAGAGAGAGAGTTTGATTTTGCCGTGCCGTTTTATGCGCTACTTTAGTCACACCACTTAGCAGCCATGTTAACTCTCTGAAAGGCAAGGTCTGCAATCCCTAATGATTAAACCGCTACACATTTTACAAATATCTACAGGGACACCGTCGCAAGAACTCTGTTTTAAGCACACACAACTCTTCCCAGATTAACCTGTTTTCTCTGGATTTCTCACTACAATAAATATTATCTTGTTCAAATTGTGTTGTTTCAGTACTTGTTTCTATTCAAAGTATATTGCTACGCTAACTAGGCGTAAGGAATACCTTCAAAGCAGAATGAAACTACATCTTATGAAAATCATATCAGATGATTGCCTCTTTCTTCCTCTTTGCCTCTAAGACAGGCCAAGATGAGTGCATCAAGTATTAATAAATGTCTATTTCAGGTTGACCTATATCTATATATGTTCACCCACATTTCCTATTAGCCTACTAGCCTCATACACTCATTCTCAGTTAGTATCAGCATAAATATAGTATTCATTAACGGAGAACATGTAGTTATATATTAATAATAAGGCCGCTCCAAAAGTAATGCCACCAATTTATTTACAAGAAAAATCACTACAGAAACAGGGGGCTCTATAACACCATTTGTAGGAGGTGCGCGTGGTGTAATGGTTATCGTCGCAGGAAATAAACACGTTGACACGAGTTCAAATCCTGGACGAGACTGATTGCATTTCACATAGCACTAATACCCTTGGGAAAGGTATGAATCTAATTATTCTCCCTCCAGCTATGGGTGAATAGTAGGGCGAGCTAGGTTCTTCAGCCTTGGTTAGGCAACTAGTCTAGGAAAAGGAAAACTCTGAATTCAAACCTGTTAAACTCCGCTTAAAAAATTGACCTTGTGTCATATCCTGCCCGAGCGGAGGGGTTAATAAATATGATAACACCATTTGTAGGATCTGATTAAGGCTACTCAATGTCGTTTTTAATTTAATAACCCTATAAATTCGTGTGGTTAAACTATCAGAGCTTGTATGGAATAACTCACCGTTGAAAAAAATTCTGTTATTTCTGTTATAAAGAAAATTATACAGAAAATTTCGGTCGTTTGCTTTATTTATTTATCAATTTATTCATTTATTTTTTACTGTGCAGTTAAATCCAAAAAGTACGTCTTAAACTGGCTACAATTTGGTCATCAGACATATTCTTTTAGTTTTCCTTCCCCAACTACTACTGAGTTAGGCGATGGCTGATTTCTAATTTTTGAGACTTAAGTAAAAAAAATTAAGCCATTACAGAAACTTACTCTTATCTGGATCGTGAATGTAGGAGTTATATTTTTATATAATGTTGGTACATTACTACAGAATTGGGAAAAAATTTTACCAGGATGAATTAGATCTTTTAGCTCAATTTTTCACTAAAATGTTCCGAGACCCTCAGGAAGTGAAGGGATCATCTGCTACTGTGTTGTTACTCCTTTAAATGCTTTTAAAGCACTCCTTGAGGTCAAGAAAGTTTACTTGCCCAGTTTCATCAAAATTTGCCCATTAGCCAAGGAATATGTATGTAGAATAAGTTATTTCTGGGTAATCCCCCCCCCCGAAGTTCGAATCCTCCTGTTAGGGAGGAAGCTACTCCTACGGATACCAATTTCATCTACTTTCTTAACAAATTAGAATTTACTGATCAATTTTAAACTAAAATGTTCTGAGCAACTCAACAGATACCATTAAACCATTCCTTGAAGTGAAAGGAGTTGCCATGCTAAGTTTCATCGAGATTAGACCATTAGCCAAAGAAACCTTAGATAAGTAGTAAGGAAACGAAATAAATTGCACACACATATACATATACGAGGTGCATACGATAAGTTTCCTGACTTTTTTTCGTATGGACACTTTTATTGATGGTACACACATGAAACTCTAGTCCCCTTCCAAGTAATCTCCTCCGGCTGCAATGCACTTGTGGTACCGTTCCAACAACTTCTGGAAGGTCTCATCGAAGTCCTCTTGCGTGACCACGTCAATGACCTTCGTCACAGCCTCTTTCATCTCCTCAATTCTCTCATAATGACAGCCTCTGAGCTTAGGGAATAACCAAAAGTCACAGGGAGCAAGGTCTGGACTATAGGGAGGCTGAGGAACTGTATTGATGCCCATCTTGGTTAAATAGTCTGTGACAAGGATGGAGTTGTGGACTGGTGTATTGTCCTGCCGGAAACGCCACTGACCTGATGTAAAGAGTGCTGGACTCTTCCGACGGAATCTCTTCTTGAACTCCCTTAAAACCTCACACAGTAACCCTAACCCTAACCGTTTGGCCAATCAACTCTGGTATATTGACTTCCTTACTCCTCACACATCTCTCATCACCCCTCACAGACTCCCTGCCTTCCTTGAATCTCTTATGCCATTCAAAAACTGATGCTCGATTCATGCAAGATGGTCGAAAAGCAGTCTGAAGAATTCCATACGTTTCTGTGGCATTTTTTTCCAAGTTTAAAACACAATTTTATTGCATATCGTCTTCTAAGGTGTCAGATTGCATTTTTGAAATTCACCAGCTGTGACAATCAGGCTTTAGTAGGGTATTTTCCAATTGCTGCAGTAGCTGTTCATTTGATGCTGAAATCATAAAAATTGGTCAGTCATCTCATAAGATGTATAGCAATAACATTTTAAATTTTCAAGAGTCTACGACAATTTTAAATGCCTGTACAAAAAAGTTTGGAAACATATCATATGTACCTCGTACTTGCATACAAACAAATACAAATATACATGCCCCCCCACACACATATATATAGCAATAAATGTTATTCTTTAATGCTTATTGAGCCTTTTATTATGCATAACATTATCATTAATTTATGCTTTATAAATGTTATTGCAAATGCATTAGGAGAATTGCCGGTGTAGTTGTAGTTAACGTGCTGGACTGCGACACCGAAGTAAATGAGTTCGAACTCCAGTCGCGCTGTTATATTCATTTTTGGATTAATACCCTTGGGAAAGGTATGAACTTTCTTGTCCCTCCAGCTACCGATCAAATAATACCACTACTGTTCTACTACAAGGATGGTTTTAGCATTAAATAACCAACGAAAGTTGATATGCCATTAAACGAAAGAAATCAAAACCAAAATTAAATGCAAAACCAAAACTACATTTGGCTATGCTTGATAATCTACCTACTAACAACATGCTCACCATGGACCTTTCGTAGCTTTACTGTTCCCTGTCAGAGCCAGAGACAAAGTCTCTACAGTTAAAAAAAAAAAACAGATGCAAAAGTTCTATGAAAATATGTTGTCTAGTTTAACGATTCACACACACACACACACACACACACACACACACACGAATAAAACCTTATTGTAACTGTAGCACCATGAGGCAAAAAATGAGGTAAAAGGCTCGACTGGTAAAGAAGTTGTCTATTCGCAATGGGTCTTCGTTCCTTCTTTAAACCTGTGGGGGTTGTATGTTATTTTGGTTATTTCAGTAGATGTACATTCATACTTTACGGGTATTGCTCTCTAAATTATTCCCACTACAAATACAACACAGAACTTTACAATCGCGTGAAAGAAATGGAATAGAACACAACGAACATTAAACAACAAACAATTTAATATGCATATAACAGAATATGAAAACAAACAAAATACATGATGTATAAATTGCCTTTTGGAAAATAAAGTTTGACAAGAAGAAAATAAATTTGTTTAAAGATGTGTGTATGTTCTTGTTAACAGAGTCCGTAAATAAGTCGTTAAGTTCATAGCGGGTTTTATGATTGTGGCGACAGCGTGTCGCGTTGATGAAAGAAAGTTTGTCGGGTTTTTCTTTTGAATGTCATTCTCGGCCATCTGAAGAGAGGTCATGAACTTTAGTTGAGGAAGGAAAGGAATTTGCCGGACATAGTATCGGCTACTGCTTTACTGGCTTGTCTTCGTCTGTGTGTAAGCTTGTGTTGGTCTTCGTGTAAGTCTGTGTGTTAGTCTGTGTGTTTGGCTCCCTAACTCTGTGTTATTTATATCCTACAGGTGGATCAAAGAATCGTCCTAAAATTTTTGGCACTTAGACATTTATTGATCAATCAGATTTGTATTTTATTATTTTATTTTCGAGCCTAAATATTTTCTGTTAGTTCACTTCCGTTCCTATTTTTCTAGAATGTTCTATTCTATGTTTTTAGCTGATTGGTTGAAAAATATAAAAATGTAACTTAAATGCTAATACGGTTTTGATCCTAAATTTCTAGAATGTTCTTAAGTATGTTTTTATTGCTTATTTTAAGATTAGAAAAAATGTGTATCCTATAAACCCTTCTTTGACCCTTCTTTCACCGTGAAACTAAAAACAAAATAGAAAACAACTTCTGTAATCCCTTTCACACAGATCAATAATTCGGGCAAATACAGACACAGAGTGTGATTCTTACCTCTGTTCGCCTCAGAGAATACCCCCTTCGCAAAGTCTAAAATCGCAGCTGTCGGGCAACACGTGTGTTCTGCTCGGAGAAATGGTAATAAAATGCTCAACCCATCTGACAGTGTTACGTGTGTGACTGGTCGGTGAATAATGGTAATATGTCCCCAAATCTAAAGGTGCCCGTACCAAACAAAGGGGATAGCTCCCTCATTTACACTTATGTTAAGTTATTGATAGAAAACAACAAAGCGGTGGGTCTATTGTAGATGCTTTGTATTCTACTTTCGGTTTATGTAGTATCTGAACAACCCGATTTGGAAGCAGTTTGTTTGTTTCTTTCATTTTAAGTGTATCAGTCACAACGAAAGAGTCACGTGACAGTTCAGAAACCCGTTCTTAATTGCTTTTTATTTCTGTTCTTTGAACAGTCAAGACGTTATCTCTGTGTAGCAGCCACAGATCTATTTCCTTTCGCGAATCAATGCCCCCGCCAAGCAATTCGGCTCTAACCCGTACTCGACAGGCAGAGCGCATTGATTCCTTTTCCTCTAGAACTATTTTTTCTTGTCCCTTTTAGTAGAGCAGTCCCTTTTGGGAGAGCAATTAGCCAGCAGCCCAAACAGACATATCTCACACCCACTGCAACTGATTCCACTTGGAACCCCTGCGCTGAAGAACACACTGCTGCTAGCTTCACACGCGCTTCCTACAAACCTAGGACCAACATACTAACCAGTAACACCTAAAGGGACACTTTCTCACTCTCACTCCTTTACGCCTGCTACGATAATAAACCTTTCTTTGTTGTGTTGTTTAAAAGAAGTTTCGTTATTCATTTGTGTTGCCAAATAATTTATAGTGTTAGAGAAATTAATCATTTCCAGAAACATTAAATCTGTATCTACTAGATAATGATAAAGTCTCATTGTTATCTTTTATCTGTCTTTTTCAGGTTAACCTTTGGCTATTTTGTACTCCTTTTTCATTCTGTTTGTTCTTGGAATAACAGTTGTATAGTTTTTTTGCTGTTGGGACATGTTTGTATATTCTTCCTTTTAATACCACCGGTTTGTATACTGAATACATTAAAGATTAAAAGTTTTTCAATGTATAAATGAGTTCGTTTTGTCTTTCTTTCTGTTGTGTTTAATGTTAGTATACCACGGGTATACTAATGCTAATATTGGTCCATGGTGAGTGAGGACTCAACTAAATATTTTCTCTACTACCAAGTATCCTAATGTTATTATTGTTACGAACACGAATTCTTCCTTCCTATTTTTCACATTAGCGAGAACTGCCATGTTGGTGGAAGTGGGGAAATAGTTTGAGTGAGCAGGGCTATTAGAAAACAGTTACATCTCCCAAACAAATCGTTGAAATGTATTAGACATTTTCGGTGGGTGGTAAGTCTAAAGTCTATGGTTATGTCCAGGGAGTGTTTTTTGTAATAGCAATCATTTTTGGCGATGTCAGCTTGCTAGTAATCAGCACATGTGTTTGCTGCTATCATCCGTGTGAAAGAGGGCCAGGCCCGTTCAGTGCTACGGTAGAGGCTAAAATAAAGCAGAGTTTCTCTTTAGCGCCAGTAGGTCTGTCTTTTTGACATGCGCAGCTCCAACTTCCTGTCAGAAGTTTCTGGGAACTGCTGCATTTTTGAATTTCTTTATATTTTGTCCTTTTTTAAATTTTTATTTTAATCAATCTCCACAGTACCTCATGTTATTTAAATGTTGCAAAACCTTTGACTCACCCTAGTTGTGCTTCATGTTACCAAAATATTGCAAAACCTTTGACTCACCCTAGTTGTGCTTCATGTTACCAAAATATTGCAAAACTTTTGACTCACCCTAGTTGTGCTTCATATTACCAAAATATTGCAAAACTTTTGACTCACCCTAGTTGTATTTCATGTTACCAAAATATTGCAAAACTTTTGACTCACCCTAGTTGTGCTTCATGTTACCAAAATATTGCAAAACTTTTGATTCACCCTAGTAGTCATTTCCGACAGATTGTCTGTTCCTCCTGTAAATGGCGTCTTGGTAAAGCAGTAAAAATTGTTGGCTGGGTTTCAAGTATAAGTTAACCTTGAAATGGTCATCAACTCCAGACAGAATTCGTTTGCTTATGTAAATCCCCACCGACAAAAAAAGGAAAAAATTTTTAATATATATGAAGGTCAAAAAAATGATTTTTTTAGATATTCTTGAATTTTATTGTATTAGATTTTGTAGCTTTTTTATTAACTGATAGAAATACGATTATTTTGCAATAAATTTTTTTATAATTGAAAAACCGCTTTTCATTACATCTATATATTATATTACTTTGCATTTTACAAGTTTCAGGTGTGAATATTTTCCCAAAGGCCTAGATGCCCACTCATAAGTTTTTAGATTGTTTAACATAATAGCATGAAACTATCCATTTTTAAATTTGACTAAATAACTTCTTTTTCTTTTTCGTTTCTTTAGTTCCTTTTTTTCTTTCTTTCCATTTTTTTTCTATTTTTATACTTTCTTACTATTTATTATTATTATTTTCTCTTTCTTTCGTTTCTTTAGTTCCTTTTTTCTTTCTTTCCATCTTTTTTCTATTTTTATACTTTCTCAGTGTTCTTTTTTATTATTTTCTCTCTTTCTTTCGTTTCTTTCTTTCTGTAGTTATTTCACTCCATTTTTGTTTTTCTCCTTTGTTTGTTTGTTTCTTTCTTTCCTCCCCTTTCATGCTTTTCTTCCTTTCTTTGTTTCTCTCTCCTTTCTCTTTTCCCCCCTCCTTCCTTTTTTTTGTTTCGGTCACTTTTTCTTTTTTTTTTCTTTTGTTTCTTTAGTTTGTTGTCTTTCTTTCCTTCTACACTCATCTGTCTTTTCTTCCTTTCTTTGGTTCTTTCTCTATTTTATTATGCTTTTTTCTCTGTCTTGTTTTTATTTTGCTTTTTTTGTTTTTTCTTCCTCTTTTTTCATAACTTTCTTTCTTTCTTTCTTTTTTTAAAAGTTTTGTAGCTTTCTTTCTTTCTTTCTTTCTTAACTCTTTTGTTGTTGTTTTTGTTGGTTTATTCGTTTGTTTGTTTCTTTTTTCTTTCTTTCTTTCTATTGTTGTTGTTGTTGTTGCTTTTGTTATTTTATTTGTTTGTTTCTTTGTTTCTTTCTTAACTCTTTTGTTGCGCTTTCTTTCTTTCTTTCTTTCTTTCTTTCTTTCTTTCTTTCTTTCTTTCTTTCTTTTGTTGTTCTTTCTTTCTTTCTTTCTTTCTTAGACAAAACTTTTAAATAAAGAAACTAATTAATCACTTAATTGAAGAAGTTGGTGGAGTTGGAGGTGTAGATGGGTTAACAAAACAAGAAGAAAATGGATTCAGTAGTCAGAGGCATTTTTCGTTTTACTAAGAAAATAGACTAAAATAAAAATTTGATTGTATTCGGGGAAATGAAAATAAACTTAAATGATTTTTTTATTCTGTACAAGGTCTAAAAAAACAACAAACAAAAAAAACAAGCAATTCAGACAAAGTATCTATTCATTTTTATTTAATGTAGACACATTAAAGTTGTCCAGTATAACATGAAGTATAAACCAAAAATGTCATCATTGGGTCCATACTGATGTTATTACTAATTTTCGACACAGCAATGGATGTTACTGTTGTGGGAAACAGTTTCAGATAAAAAGAAAATGTACAAAACATTGTTTTTTTCTTCCAGGCAGCATGAAGTGAAAAGATATCTACTAAATTCAATACTTGTATCCCCATACAGAGAAGCAATGCCATCAGCTTTTCCACATTAAATACAACTTCAAAACCAATCCAAGGCTGATATCATGTAATAAGAAACACACATAAGAAGGTATATGGGGTGTAATAGTTACCATTGTAAGAAAAGGATAGAGTTAAAATCCTGAGCAAGGCTGTTTTCATTTCACATAACGTTAATACATTTAGGAAAGTTATGAATCTTAACTGTCCTCCCTCCAGCTATAAGTAAATAGGAAGGCAGACTGGGCTTTTTGACGGTGGTACAGCAACCAGTCTAGGAGAAAGAAAACTCTAAAATCAAACCTGTTAAATTTCCCTGAAAATTGACCTTGTGTTCATCCTGTTCATGTGCAGAGGTTGGTATATATATATATGTATTTATATATATACATACATATATATATACGCACACACACACACACACACACACACACACACACACACACACACACACACACACACACACACATATACACAGATATACACCCATATATACATACACATACACATATATGTATATACTAAAGTGTGTCATAAGTTTTGCAATATTTTGGTATGTGCTAGTCTGGGGTACATATATCCCATAATGAAAGCAGTTCAAGCTATGAAAGGTACTTGCTGTGGTCGGTAGTATCATGGTAGTTGGTGTGCTGACATGTTGTGCTTTGTTTCACTGTGTGTATGGTTTGAAAGGCACTCAGATGAAACTTTTGTTTTATGAGTTAGAATTGAATCATCATCATCATCATGTCATGCCACTAGCACGGATATCCCTGACCCTCTCTCGCCACTTTTCCTTACCGTTCATCGCCTCTGGCAGGTCTTCAGGGCTACATTCCGTATCCTCACATAGCTGCTGAATGTATGTATACGAATTGAATCATAATTCAGGAGAAACAACTAAAAACATTTGTTGTGCAAAAGGTGAAGATACAGTTGATGACAATTCAGTAATTACGTGGTGCATTCAATAAGTTTCCAGACTTTTTTTTTGTTCAGGCATTTAAAATTGTTGTAGACTCTTGAAAATTCAGTATTTAATTGCTACGCATCTTATGAGTTGACTGACTAATTGCAGGTTCAAATGAACAGCTACAGCAGGATTTGGAATACACCTTTGGCGAGAAAAATGTTATTATTTTTAGCGAGTATGAATGTTTGTTATTAGCGAAGGTTTTAGTTATGTGTTTCCACGCTAGGTTGTGATAAATAAAAGGAGGGGGAGGAGAAGTAATAAGGCGAAGATGCCGTTAGCTTTTACATGAAGGTTTTAATGGCAACATGGAATATAGAGTTTGCGTTTGTGCTGCAAGCCTTATGGGAAAGGAAAGAAGTAAGTGAATGATTTGAAGTTATGAAAGAGTTGAGATAGCAGCGTGCGTTGTTGGACGTGCGAGGGAGGTACGTTCGCAGAATGTAGCGAAAGTCATGTTTGCTGTTTGAGGAAATAAACGTTGAAGTCACCATGAGTTTGTGTTTCTGGTGGTTTCGGGGAGAAACGTGAGATCTCCAGAAAATGTTGTCCAGAGGTGAAGTAGTCGCTAGGTGCCGGAGCGGAATTAGACATCGCAATCGACATAGCCAATTTTGGGGGTGAAATAAAGTTGTTCCTGTGTGTAGCGTATTGAATTTATCTTATTCATACTCAACTGGGATCCCTTGGTCTAAGAGAAATAGACGCAAGGGATCCATGAATTAGATAGGTTCCCTCATTGTGTCCATGCTGCTGCTGCTATTAGAGAGCAGACGGTAGACGTCTGTACAGAACCAAGTCGTTCTGCGAAAAGGGCTGTGTTTGGCAGCTTCCCCAATTTCTGCTGCCCGGAAAGGAGATCCGGGATGAACAGGATAAGTCATCCTGATTGGGTGAAATTATGCGTTCAATTAAATTACGCGCCAAACCAAAATACGAAAATTCCTATGCTTCACACCCTACTAAAACCTAATTGTCACAGCTGGTAAATTTCAAAAACGCAATCTGGACGTCAGGACACTTTAGAAGAACGATATGCAATAAAATTCTGTTTTAAACTTGGAAAAAATTCCACAGAAACGTATGGAATGCTTCAGACTGCTTTTCGACCATCTTGCATGAATCGAGCATCAGTTCTTGAGTGACATAAGAGATTCAAGGAAGGCAGGGAGTCTGTGAGGGATGATGAGAGGTGTGGGGGGAGTAAGGAAGTCAATATACCAGAGTTGATTGGCCAAATGGTTAGGGTTAGGGTTACTATGTTGAGGTTTTAAGGGAGTTCAGGAAGAGATTCCGTTCGACGAGGCCAGCACTCTTCAAACTGTGTCAGTGGCATTTCCACCAGGACAATGCACCAGTCCACAACTCCGTCCTTGTCACTGACTATTTGACCAAGATGGACATCAAGACAGTTCCTCACTCTCCCTATAGTCCAGACCTTGCTCACTGTGACTTATGGTTATTCCCTAAGCCCAGAGGCTGTCGTTATGAGAGAATTGAGGCGATGAAAGAGGCTGTGACGAAGGTCATTGACATGGTCATGCAAGAGGACTTCCATGGGGCCTTCCAGAAGTTGTTGGAACGGTTAAGGAAGGCCTAAACCATGGATTCCTGGCAACCTTTTAGTTTTGATGAGGTGGTAAATGTGACAAACTGTATTAGACTAAGAGATGCCAAGCTCACCTGATATTCTCCAAATATTACCAACTGGATTTACCCCAGAATCTTGAAGCACAAATAAAAGAAAATGAGGTTAAAGTGGGCTAAAGAGAAATAATCATTGCATTTGGACAATTGGATGAAAGTGATATTCAGGGATAAATCAAGAATCTGTATAGGCCAAGACAATTATGCTGAAAGTTTTGCATTGAGCCATTCAAATGAAAGATAGGAATATGACTGCTTGAAGAAAACAAGTAGATTTCCCAAATCATTCATGATATGGAATTGTATATCATTTAAAGAATCAAGGAAGATGAAAATCATTACATCAACAATCAATACATATGTGTACATTGAAAATCTAGATAATTTTCTCATTCCATTGATGGAAAATTGGTTAAAAGATGATGAAATCATTTTTCAAGATAACAATGCATCTTATTACAGAGAAAAGTGGATTAAAGTTTTTCCTCAGAAAAGTCATATAAAATCAATGATATGGCCCGTGAATAGTTCAGCACGAAATCCGATTGAAAATGTTTGGTGGAAATTTTCACAAAATGGTCTATCAGAAGGTTCCATCCACCAAAGATCTAATAAGGTTTAAAGGGGTGTTGACTCGTGGATAATACACTGTTTCTTATAATGCATCAGGTTATCCAAAAGAGAGTTACCTAACATTTGGTTGGAAGAACAGATAAGTGAATTAATACTATATAACCTTTGTATTCTACAACATACAAGGAGGGAACTAAGTTTCCATCCCAAACTATAAAAGAATCACAATGTATTCAAAGAATATGAAGTAAGTTAATAAAACAAAAAGGTGGAAACCACTCACTACTGCTCAGGTCTGGAAAAAAAGGAGAGGCACCATATGCAATGCTGCTGAGGAATGAAAGACTATGACTGCTGCTTCAAATTCCTGTTCGTAAAAGAGAGGAATTTCCGGGTTTGCCTTGTCACATCACCCCAAAGGATTCATGATGTGAGAGAGTTTCTCAAATACTGTGATAAGTGAGACCACTTCATTTAGTCTCACAACAATCTATTAACGGGCATTCGGGGAAATTTGAACCACTTTGATAAAGGATATTGCTCTAAATTACTGAAATCCATTCCTGAAAGAATTAAGGCTGTCATAAAAGTTTTATGATGAGCAACTAAGTATCAAATCTAATTTTTTTTCTATGAATTCCATTATTTTTTCCTCAATATTGGGTTATTATTCTATATTTTCCACGGAGTGGCCTGGAAAAAAAAGTTTACTATTAATCTAAATAATTCAATCTATTTTGTTTAAGGTATATTCTATGAAGACAGAAATGTTCTGCTATTAAATAAAATTATTTTGTATTCAATCACTTATTAGGTTATTTACTGGTAAATAAAAAAAAAGCAAAAGTAAATATCCTATAAATACACTAATTCCATAATTTTTCCATAGTTGTAGTAAATATATATGTGTGCATGTGTGTGTGTATGTGTGTGTGCATATGTGTGAGTATATACAGAGATAAATATGTGTGAGTATATACATAGATAAATTTCAGGAGGTGCCCGTTGTGTAATGGTTATTGTCATAGGGAATGGACACGGTGACACGCGTTTAAATCCTGGACAAGAATGATTGCATTTCACATAGCACTAATACCCTTGGGAAAGGTATGAATCCAATTATTCTCCCTCCAACTATGGGTAAATAGTAGGGCAGACTGGGTTCTTCAGCCTTGGTGAGGCATCTAGTCTGGGAGAAGGAAAACTCTGAATTCAAACCTGTTAAACTCTGCTTAAAAATTGACCTTGTGTCATATCCTGCCTGAGTGGAGGGGTTGGTAAATATATATACATAGATAAATATATATAAGTACGTATGTGATGTTGTGTGTACGTGAGTATATATATATATATATATATATAGATACAAGTTAGAATAGTGTAGACACAAAGTCAACCATTCTTTGTGACTGTCATTTTCTCACCTACACAATCATCAAACCAGGAATGTGATTATCTGCTCTTATGATCATATAGGTAAAAATCTGATTGACACCAGGCACAAATGACTGTGTATACACTATTTTAACTTATATCTAATTATACTCTATCATCGATATTGAGCACTCTTTATTTATAAATATATCAAGCTACAACATTAATATTAACATATATGTGTGCATATGTGTGTGTGTGTGTGTGTGTGTGTGTTGCATATGTATGTATGTTTGTATATATGTGTACATATATATATATATATATATATATATAGATATAATCAGACTGTAATATACTACTATCTTACATCATTTCATTATATCTCAAGTCATTTATTTCTCAAATCAGTTTTCAATTCAGGAACAAACATGAAATTTTGCTGACAATTATCAGATGAATTAACCACAGTGATATTTAAACACGTGCCCAATCTCATCCTTATTGCAATTTGGCATTTACCCAGACACTAATACCATTTTAACCTGACAACAATAATTGCGAATTTATCTGGTTCATTTGTTTTCTTATTTACCAAAATAACTTGAGCAGGAATCAAGTTGCCTTAAACCTATTAGTCTATACAAGAATATATTCATTTTCTATACCACTTTACTCTCATAGTTATTTCATGTACATTATATATAAATCCACAGCATTATTATTGTTATTATTATTATTATCATTCCTTGACACTTTCTTACACCAGCTCTAACTGGTGGTTTTTCACTGAAGTCCGAGAGACAGAAAGTCTCTTCAGGTGTCTTCAAAGTATTTTAGTTAATTTTAACTTTGGTCTGGATATTCTCAGTTCGTTCCCTGATTTCCAGTTCTCTCACTCTCTTTATCAAGCCTTTTGGAACATTTCTAAGGGCACCAATTATAATTAGTATCACTACCACCTTCACGTTCCACATCTTTTTTGGCTCTCCGGCAAAATCCAGGTATTTGTCAATCTTTTCACTCTCTTTCATTTTCCCTCAATGATCTGCTGGAATAATAAAATCCTCTGGTTGATATGTTTTCTTATTATTAATTTCATATTATTAATTTCATATCAGGTCTGGTTTTCTGACTGGAATTGGTTGATCTACTTTGTCAAGAGAATTTTATGCATCTCATTTTCCTGTACAGATTTTGGTTTGTGCATATACCATTTGCAAGTATAGTCTAATGCTAATCTTTTGCACAATTCCCAGTGGATCATCTTTCCCACCCAGTCATGTCAACTTTTATATTCCTTTTGTGCTTGTTTGCTGCATTCACTTATTATATGACTAACAGTTTCATGTCAGTCACCACATAATCTACACTTGCAATTCTTTTGTGGTTTATCAAATTTTATTAGGGTGTATCAAAGAATTTTAATTTTATACACACCTTTACTTTAGCCCAGTTGGCTAGGGCTGTAGAATACACTGACTGCATCTCTGCAGAGGGGTAAAACTCACCCCAACAAGTATCGTAGATATGACGTTAAACAATCTGATGGTGAGACTCCAGCCGTGGAGATTTGGAAAAAGTGGAATACACCTTCATTGCCAT
Source organism: Sepioteuthis lessoniana (assembly GCA_963585895.1). Taxonomy (NCBI): domain Eukaryota; kingdom Metazoa; phylum Mollusca; class Cephalopoda; order Myopsida; family Loliginidae; genus Sepioteuthis; species Sepioteuthis lessoniana. The sequence continues at coordinate 68,180,901 of OY757937.1, forward strand.
TGCTCCCGGGTCCACTCTGAACCAGAGTGGTAACACCTGATAGCCTCCTATCTATGGGTCCAATAGAACAAACAGTGTGCAAACAAATAACATATGTTAAATTGTGATTGTTATATAGCAATACTTAAAACCATTTAACTATGTGCACAAAAGAGATCAGGTTCGTATAAGAATGTTATCTACAAAATGTGTTTACAAATCATATATATATTTAATATATATAAAACTGGATTTGGCATTAAATAACCTTCAATGGTAGATATGACAAAAAACCCACCCAAACCAAATCATATATATTTAATATATATGTAAAAACTGGATTTGGGATTAAATAACCTACAATGGTTGATATGCTATAAAGCCCAACCAAACCAAATCATATATATTTAATATTTACATATAAAGAGGATTTGGCATTAAATAACCTACAATGGTTGATATGCCATTAAACCCAACCAAACCAAATCATATGTTTTATATATATTTATAAAGAGGATTTGGCATGAAATTACCTACAATGGTTGATATGCCATAAAACCCAACCAAACCAAATCATATATATTTAATATATATGTATAAAGAGGATTTGGCTTTAAATAACCCACAATGGTTGCTATGCCATAAAACCCAACCAAACCAAACTAAACTATACCAAACACCTTTACAACAAAACTTTTTCAATGAACCAAATTAAAAATTATATAGGATTCTGTTATACATAAGTGAAAGGCTAATCAAAAAAATATTTGGAAGTAAAAAATGAAAGTGCTTAATGCCTAATCAACAGTGCAGTATAAAAACTAAAAACAAACTAACAATATTCCACTTTCTTCAGTTTCATGTGGCTACACAATCATCAGTTTGCAAAATAGGCTTTTTTTACTGTCTGATGATTCTATTGGGACCTATAATAAAAATTTAAAATGATTACACCACTTCTAATTGATTAGTAAAAAGTTAATTTTCCTCTTAATTGAAGATACCAGAATGTTTTTGCTTTTAATGGAACATTATACATTCAAAATGGATATTATTAGGTATTATTCATTAACAAACTCTATAGGATTGAAACTCAGTCATAAAAAAATAACATTACAACACTTCTGTAATGAAAAATAAAATTGCATGAATATATATATAAAGTAAAAGTAAAGTTGTCAACAGTAGTTGAGGGTGACTCAAAGGCTCCCTTTTCAATAGCTACTACACCGAGGTGTTGGGGAAGGCGCTACTCCATTCCCTGAATTGCTCCAATTTACCCTTGATCCTTACCTTATAGTGCTGAGTGCTAAGCAAGACAGTATCAAGTACCATTTTCTGAGTCTTTGGTATAACTCAACCTGGGATTGAACCATGATCTCCCAGACCATGGACAAACACTCTACCCATTAGACCAATTTTTGGACTGCTATATATTCATGTTTTTGCTTACAAAGTTTCAATGCTGTAGAGTTTGGTAATAAATAATATCTAATAATATCTGTTTTGAATGTATAAAATTCCCTCAAAGTAATATAACTCTAGCTTAGCAGAATATTGACATTTTATAGAAAATTGTTAAAGATATATTTATTTATGCGTGCATCTGTAATATTCATTTTGATTGTATAATGTTCCATTGGAAATAATAAAATCCTGGAATCTGTTTCAAAGAACAAAATTAACTTTTTATTAAAAAAATTATTAAGAGTGAACTTATTTATGAGCTGGATTTCGGCCCTAAAAGGCCCCTTGGCTCTTAACTCCACCCACCATGTCAATAAAAATGAAATGGTATTTTCTCAATTTCTGTTTGTTTCTTTGTGTGACGGCAAATTGACTAAAATCCCAAAACGGGACTTTATTTTCGCACATGTGAAGACGGAGCAGGTTGGCACTTGATCCCCTATAGAATAAGTCCTCGTTCAGAGTTTTTCTCTCAGGCATATAAGAACTGGCATATTATGTGAGGGAATAATTTAGGACCAGACTGACCGCCGCTGGCAAGGGATTCCAAATTTCACACTATCACACACCCACCAGGCCGCTTTCTTCCTTCCCCGAGACAATGGAAGATAATGAGCCTATAGGTTTTAGTCGTAATAATATTAATATTGTAGTTGTCGGCAACTCCGGTTTCCCGTGTGATATTCAAGGAATTAATAGGACAATTCTAAGCAAGATTACATAAGGCGAATAGAAGCTGAAAAGAAGCATGAAATAACAACATAGACCACAAGGTAACATAAAAATACATGAATTCCTTTACTACAGTTATGTACACTTTCACAGTGTCAAAACATATAATAAATTGACAGTCCACGAATATAAATGTCTTTTCTTGACTTTTATCTTTCTTCAAATTGAGAGAGAGAGAGAGTGGTATATAAAATTTTGGTATAAAGGAAAAATGTCCCCAAAGTTACTTATTTTTTTCTCGACGGGGTTCCACTGGAGAATCGTTCTTCTTTCACGGGCTAATAGACTTTGTTCTGTTTTTAATACTGGCTTGAAGGACTTGGGGTCCTTCGTGTCTCAGTAATTCTTTTGTCTTCCACCCGGAATAAAATGGCTATGGTTCGTCCACTCGCTCGAAACCTGCTCAAAAACTATGTTTCTTATCCTTTACTTCCGCTGAGGGGAAAGGGAGCCCCACTTCCGTTTTGGGGTCCCAGCCAATCATTTGGCTTCTCTCTCTTTCCTCTTCCGGTGTCCGGCGACCTGAGGTTACTAAGTGCCAACACCTGGTCTCCCCTGTGTGACCCACATTCCTTCCTTAACGGTCACTTTTTTTGATGGCTTGATACTGTCAATTCAAATATGAGTAGTAGTAATTTTATCTCCCTCCTCCCAGTGGGATATCACATGACATTTGTTTCATAGATTATTAATGCCAAAAATCCTTGTTGAACATCAGCTGTGATATTTTTGAACTCATAGCTGGGAGGATAAGAGGGGCCCAAGTGTTTCTAAAAGTGAACTGAAGTTAAAACTTGCTTAGTTTGTGATGTATTTTTATGTGATGCTTTTTTTTTTTGGTGTAAAATGAAGTGTAAAATTGAGCAAAATAGATGAAATTTGGCAAAACTAAAAAAAAAATACATAAATAATCTATATGTTTATAAAAGAGCTACATCAACGTGGGGCCCCTACAAAGGGTCCCATTGAATTTAAAAGACTCACACCAACTAAAGGGGCCCAAGTTGTTTTGAATTAGTTCAAAGGAGACCCATTAAATTCGGAAATAAACAAATCTACTCAAATCTTATATCTTTATTTTTTTTAAATTTTATTAGGTGTTCAAGACTCAAAGTAAACCCAGCACAAACAATAGCATAATATCTGATAATATCTGTTTTGATTATATTATCTTCCACTTGAAATAATAATCTTCTGATATCTTTGGTTTAGAAGAAAATGAACTCTTAAAAATCAGAGATTTGTAGGGCTGTACTTATTTATGGGAAAGATAATGCTATAGAGTTTGATAATAAATAATACCTAATAATATCTGTTTTGATTATATTATCTTCCACTGGAAATAATAATATTCTGGTATCTTTGGTTCAGAAGAAAATTAATATTTTATTAAAAAATGTTAGGAGTCAGCTTAATCATGGGTGATAATGTATGTGTAATGATTTAGATATATTAAGTTTTAACTATTGATTTCTACATAATTCAGCTCTTTTATCACAAAAAATTTATCACAGAATTAAACCAACCAAGTGCATTATATGGAATGACCTAGTAAAGTGTTGGACTGAGATTCTAATTAAAAGTTAAAAAGGGTAATACGAGTCAGTTGGAATAAGCTAATTATATAAATTCCAAAAGAATTTTTCAAAGTAGAGAATGATTGTAACATGAGAATTTGCTGCTTGTTGAAACATGTTGAAAGGGGATTAATTATTTGAACAAGTTGAATTTTGTTTATGCTTCATCTAAGAAATTCAGACAACTTAAGACTATTACTATTAGGTGTAAAGAAATAAGATGTTTATTGTTTGTTTAATGGCGTTTCAACCTTCTTAAGTTATTTAATGCCAAATCCATCCTTCTTGAAGAACAGTAGTGCTACTCTTTAACCCATAGCAGGGAGGATAGGGGAGTTCATACCTTTCCCAAGGGTATTTGTCTGAAAGTGAACATAATAACGCAACTGGAGATCAAACTTGCTTACTACGATTCTGCAGTCCTGTGCTTTTAACCATTACACCACGAGGACACCCCCTAAAGAAATAAGAGAAATAAAATGAAAGAAAAGTTAGTGAAAGATTAATAATGATAACAACAATCACTTGCAAATTCACCAAACGCCACTTGGACTTGCATCGGGTGGGTGGTATTGGGCTGTTTGTCTGGTCCCAGGGGTCCTTTCCCCAGGCAAGAGCTGGTTTGCAGGGTAGAGTTAATAGCTTGGCACCTAAGGTGCCCTAATATGAGGAATGCTGAAGGGACCGAGTATTTTTTGAATTAGCCACACATTTGTGTGTGGCTCCTCACTATGAAATAACCTTGTGTCAAATCCTGGTTCAGGGGGAAGTCAGTTAAATACTACAATGATCACTTGCTTCCAGTCTCACAAATCATCTCAGTGAAATGGACAAATACTGTTGGAGAAGCAGAGACAAACCCATAAGTGATGGTTTCCAGTGGACTACCACTCATGAATACACCAGCAAAGTGACTATTCATTGACTTTATGCAGACACTGGATAGCAGCAAGAGGACCTGCCCAGAGCAATGGCTAATAGGGATGCATGGCAAAAAAAGAGTCAAGGGAATCTGTGCTATCAGCATGACTTGATGATGATGATGATGATGATGATGAGGAGGAGGAGGAGGAATGAATATTACAACTATTAATAATAATAATAATAATAATAATAATAATCCTATTTACCAACCCCTCAGCTCGGGCAGGATATGACACAAGGTCAATTTTTAAGCAGAGTTTAACAGGTTTGAATTCAGAGTTTTTCCTTCTCCTGGACTAGTTGCCTCACCAAAGCTGAAGAACCTAGTCTGCCCTACTATTTACCCATAGCTGGAGGGAGAATATTTGGATTCATACCTTTCCTAAGGGTATTAGTGCCATGTGAAATGCAATCAGTCTCATCCAGGATTTGAACTCGTGTCGCCATGTCCATTCCCGATGACGATAACCATTACACCACAGGCACCTCCATAATAATAGTAATAATAATAGGTGTAAAGAAGCAAGATAAATGCCATAAAAGAAAAAGTCAAAGATTAATAATAATGACAATTCTTTATCAAAGAAATTCTGTCAGCTTGAGACTACAACACTTACACATCCATGTGAAGGGGTCCATAGGAGATCATCACTAATGAGTTCATCCTTGCTTCTCCAACAGAGTCCCACATGTCTTATTTGGATGGTTTTAAAGATAAGAGGTAGGTGGCCATATAACTGTTGTTTCATGGGGTGTTGTTTCCAGAATTTGTTCAATATAGCTCATTGCATTCTTGTGCAGTTTTCATAAGAACTTACCAACAACAGCTCTGTGTGGACACTTGATATAGTCTGGAAGACTTGCCAGGAGCAATGGATGATAGGGATGAATGGGGAGAGAGCGAGAGAGAGTCAGGGAAATCCGTGCTAGCAGTACGAGTTGATGATGATAAAGACTACTACTGTTATTATATGTAAAGAAACAAGAGAAATTAGATCAAAAACAAAAAATGCTCGTAGTAATATAAATAAAAAGTAAGTAAAGTTGGCGACCTTAGTTGAGGGTGACCTGAAGGCTTACCACACCGAGTAGAGGGCGCTACTCCATTCCCTGGATTGCTCCACTTTACCCTTGATACTTACCTTATATGCTGAGTGTTAAGCAAGGTGGCATCAAGTACCATTTTTTGAGTCTTTGGTATGACTTGACCTGAGATTGAACCCAGGTCTCCTGGACCATTGGCAAACACTCTACTCATTAGGCCAATGGCCCAGTTTTAATATTAATTGTAAAGAATGTTTAAAAAAGCCAAATGAGGGAGCTGCGAAGGAGTGGAAAAGAAAACACTAATCAGAGATTTTAAAAGCAAATAGAAAAGATTGTAGATGTACAACCATAGATATGGCTATGCAGAGAACACTTGAAGAGAGGAATGGAATCCTTCATCATTGTAACTGAGAAGAAGTATGTTAGGATGAACTACAATGCAAAGATTGATAAAACCCAGAAAAAAAGTTAATGCAACTGTGTGGAGAAAAGAATGAACCCATTTAATATAGCAAATTGCCACAGAAAGAGTTCCAAAATTGGCATGACAGAGTTGTAACATCTATACACTGGGAACTGTGCAAATGATTTAGGTTCAGCTGTGTAGACAAATGATATCAGTACAAACCAGAGACTATCTTGGAAAATAAAAATCTGGAAATACTCTGGGAGTTTGACAACTAGACTTACAAGTACATCCAAGAAAAAAGACTGAATCTGATATTCATAAAAAGGACACAAGGACTTGTTATATCATATATATATGTGTGCCAGCAAAATGCAGAGTAATTGTGAAGAAGAGTAAGAAATTGTGGACTCCAGTGACAGCAATATCAATATAAATAACTTAAGGACAAACAGTAAAACAATAAAATCTAGAGTGAAATAATGAAATACAAACAGATCACTCAAACCCATCCAGAAGCCCAGTCGGCTGGGCCTGCAGAATATACAGACTGCATCTCTGTAGAGTGGTAAGACCTCCTCGCCTATGAGAGTCCTGGATATGATACAAAGCAATCTGATGTTGAGGCTCTAGTTATGCTGGATCTTTCACAAATATGGAGTACCCTTTCATTTCCATCGCTCCCTGGTTCACTCTAGCCAGAGTGAACCAGGGAGCGATGGAAATGAAAGGGTACTCCATATTTGTGGTAGCACCTGAAAGGGTCCTATCCATGGGTCAAATAGAACAGTTCGACATTGAGTAAAAATCATTTTAATCTTGCAAAAATATTTGTTTTGAGGCTATGCAAAATAGTAGCAAATCAAACAGTGTTCCAGACCTGAACAGAGCACTGAGATAAATTTTTGGTTGCTGAGAAGTGCAAATCATGTTTAATACCAAATCCTGTTTTTACATATATACCAAATATATGATTTGTAAACACATTTTGTAAATACATACTATTAAATGATCAAACAATTCTATTTCTAACAATTCACTTTTGCTCAATTCAACAAAGTTGAATGGTTCTAAGTATTGCTATGTATCACTAACATTTCGATTAAAACATCAGTCATTTGTTTACACACAGTTAAATGATCAAACAGTTCTATTTCCAACAATTCAATTTTGCATGAGTCATTTGTTTGCACTCAATTTAAATGTCAAACAGTTCTATTTGACTCATTGATAGGACCCTTTCAGGTGCTACCACTCTAGGCCAGAGTGGGCTTGGGAGCGATAGCAATAAAGGGGTAATCCACATTCCCCAAATCTTCAAGGCTGGAGCCTCACCATCAGATTATTTAATGTGATATCCAGGACACTCATTAAGGAGTTTTTAACCCTCTGCAGAGATACAGTCAGTGTATTCTACTGCCTCAGCCGAGTGGGCTAGATCTTGCCAGGGAGCTGAAAAGGCAGTGAAAAATGAGGGTGAGATGATACCAGGTGTAGTTAATGCACTTAGACCATTCCTCAAAGGCTTAGAAAAAAGTTTGGAGGAATTAGAGATCAGAAGAATCAAGACCGTCTAGATCACAGTATTAGTAAAATTTGTTAGAATACTGAGAAGAGTCCTGGAAACCTGAGAAAATTCGCTGTCTCTCAGACTTTAGTCAAAAACCACCAATGTGAAAAACCTACAAAGAGCAAAATAATGATGAAGAAAGTTTGGTTGATTGGTTAGTTGATTGATTTGATGGTATGTCAACCCTTGTTTTGTTATTTTATACTGAAAAGAGTCAAACAATTAAGGCCTTCAATTATAAATGGTACAAAAATATATCTTCACAATCATTTCAAACTGGTTAATACTTCATACTTAGTAGCGATATCAATGTTTAAAGAGTAAATGTACTTCAAAATCATTTTTTTAATGATCTCAAACAGATGGGGCCCTAACTGCTCATGCACACAAATTTGTGCAATGAAAGATGGACTACATGATCAACATTTTCTTGACAATGATACCATCATCACTTCGATGAAAAAGTGGGTTACATCAACTGGTGAAGATTTTCGTCGGTATGGCATGCAGGCGCTTCTTTATCATTGGAAAAAATGCATCGCTAATGATACTGATCATGTGGAAAAATACTGTTTAGTAGCTGAAAAGTTGTTCTATCCAATCGTAAGATCATGTTTTCTATACCTGTTGTAATTTCTATAGAGATAGATAAAAGACATTACTTTCAGAGTACCAATCATATTCATGTGTATCTTAGGTATGATACTGTATCTGATGGTGAGGCTCCTGTTCTGGAGATCTGGGGAGTGTGGAGTACTTCTTCATTGCCATTACTCCCAAGTCCACTCTGACCCGGAGAGGTAGCATTTATTAGAGTTTCATTTATTAGTCAAACAGACCTGTTTAAAAATTATTCAAATTCAATATAACCGGGTACAAAAAAGAAAAAAAAAACTCTTTAAAAAACAATGTACTATGAATACAATTCCATTATGTCAAGGCATAAAATAACCCTAGATAGGTTGACATGCCGTTAAAATTAACCAATCTGCTGATAAAGGTTTTTAAGGATGTGACATGCAAATCTTTGTTCAGCACTGGAAAAAATGCATAGTTAGTTGCTTGCCTTCTTTGTTTAACAACATATCAACCTTTATGGGTTATTTAATGCCAAAGTCATCCTTGTCAAAGAATAACAGTAATCCTATTTAACCTATAGATATGTGGGGAGGGATCTAATGATATGAGGGTCAATGTGTAGCAGAAAACTTGCTCTATCCAGCTGTGTGATAGTACTTTCTATATCTGTTGTAATTTCTGCAGAGATGAACAGGAGGCATTACTTTGGCAGCAACTTTCATATTTAGGCATTTTTCAAAGGCAAATTTATTCCTGTCTCTTTTTTGGCTGAATAAAAGTCCGAATTACCTACTTTTTTATTGGTCAATAATATTGTGGCAAAATTCTTTGTTTTCTGAAGAATCACACCTTTTTTTTTTAGTTTTTTATTCAGGTTGACTGACTAGCATAATAATTATAGACTGGCATAATAATTATTATAATCGTCCGGCTTTCTTGTCCTAATCACACTTATAATTAATCATAAGTGCAACTTAATTAACTTACATTTTTAATGTCGACATTTTCTATATTTGCTCTGTCTTTCCTTGAACATTTGCTTTAAAATGCAAAAAGGAAATTTTTTTTGACCAACTTTGGAGACACTTATTATTAAATATTCCAATACGTAAGCACTAAAAATAAAAAGTGTATTTCATGACATATTTCTTTCAAGGGACATTTTTCTATTGTTTACAGAGAAAATAAATGAGTATATTTTTCAAAGTACGTAATAACAAGATTAAATTAATGTTAACCTAATTTTTTTTTAAATTCTAGAAAATTCTGAGAAGTAAAAAAGCTCTCGTTATGTAAATTTAAAAGATATTCTTTAAGTTTTAACTCCTACTTTGTACGTTATAGAGCATTATATCTATCTATATTAATAAAATTTGGCCCATTGGTATAATGGTTAGAGTATTTGCCAATGGTCCGGGAGACTAGGGTTCAATCTCAGGTCGAATTATACCAAAGACTCAGAAAATGGTATTTGATGCCTTCTTGTTTAACATTCAGCATTATAAGGTACGGATCAAGAATAAGTGGAGCAATCCAGGGAGAGGAGTGGCACTCTCTCCAACACCTCGGCGTTGTAGATATTGAAAAAGAAGCCTTCGGGTCGCTCTGAACAACAGTCGGCCAACTAACAATATATATTGTAAAAAGAAGAAACAGAAAAAATACATATAAATGGATGGGAAATTTTTAAATAATATTAGTCTATATTTACCAATGCGTTTCGACCGGTAACAGAAATGTTCCAAGATATGAAATTATGAAAATTTAAGGTGGAAGGTATATCTGGAGAAAACATTTTAGGTCATCGACAGGATGGGAATTTTTAGTTTAAAATGATGGTTTAACGATACAGAAAAATATTCAAAAAATAGATTACGTTATGAAATTTGAACTTTTTCAAAGGTTATTGAAAAAGCACAGAGTTTATGAAAAGTCGGTTTGTATTGGCAGAGAAGAAATAAGAAGGAAAAAAGAAGAAATAAGAGGAAGAGGGAAAAGAGGAGAAAAAGAAATATCATGAAAAAAAGAAATATTATGGATAGATGGAGTCATTGTATTTAGTTGGAAGGCTGATAGAGATATCTGTTTAACTATTATTGTTTGTGTAAGTTGGAAACTTTTAACATTATTCGAGCTAGATAAGGTGATATTTTTATAAAATCCTGGTCTCTGTTGTATCGTTTTGTAGTACTAAATCGTGGATAATTCTATAATTCTACGTTTGTTTTTATCATGAATGAATGCGATGATATTCGAGTGTTGGAAGTCGAACGTGTGGTTGGTTGAGTTGGAAAGATTTCCTGAGCAACATAAGATACGTATCGAGGGTAAAGTAGAGCAATCCAGGGAAAGGAGTAGCACCCTTCCATACACCTTGTTGTAGTAGCTATTGAAAAAGGAACCTTCTGGTCACTCTCGACTACGGTAACCAACTTTACTTTTAATTATTTTGTGTTCATTGATTCGTTTCGGTAAATTTCAACTTGTTTCTCCAATGTACGATCTTGGGCAGCCTCGGCAGCAAATCTTATGTATACCTGCATCGGAATAAAACTTTCTTTTATTGTTATTATTGTTTCTTAAAAATTGTTTGTTTTGGAGGTTCGTGTGATTGTTTTTTATACATAAACAGTTTAAATTCCTTTCAATAATAGAGATTGTGGGATTCTCAAGTAGAACTATACGCTTTTCTTCTTTTATTGCGACGTTGGTGTTTGATATTAGTTGGGAGCCTTTAATCTTGTTAAATGATGTGCATTTCTAGATTTTTGTGGCCTTTAGTTTTGCGTGGTGTATGAATGAATCCGAGTGTTGGAGTTTGGAGAAAGTTTTTATGATATAATCAAATTGGTTTTTTTAAATGGTTGGAAGAGCAAATCCTTTGGGCTCTTAGGAAAAAAGCATATTAGAATAACTCTTTTTATTTTGTCGTTGAGGTTAGAGATATCGTGAATATGTAGCAGAAGGCATTTTAGTTTGGTGCGCAATTTAATTCGACGCATAATTTCACCCAATCAGAATGACTTATCCTATTCAATCCGCGCTCCTTTACGGGCAGCAGAAATTGGGTAAGCTGCCAAACACAGTCTCTTCGGCTGACAACGCCGGCCAGTGCAGACGTCCCACTAGCCGCTCTTGAATAGCAGTAGCATGGACTCATGAGGGAACCTATCTAATTTATGGATTCCTTGCTGTTGAATATAAATTAGATACATTCAATATGCCACGCACAGGAACAACTTTATGTCACCCCCAAAATTGGCGATGTAGATGCGACGCACAATTAAGCTCTCGGCACCTATCTCTCAATTCACCTCTGGGCCACTTCAATGGAGACAACGCGCGCCTCTCCACTAGACGCATAAAACTCACGGTGACTCCAAAGTTCATTTCCTCTAACGGCAACATGGCTTTCGCTAAACTACGGCGAACACAATCCCTCGCACATCCGACGATACGCGCTGCCTTCTAAACTCTATCATATCTCTATTTCGTCTCCTCACTCACTACGAGGCTTGCAGCACAAACGCAAACTACATTTTCTATGCTGCAATTAAAAACTATTCCCAAAAACATTTCGACTATCGGCATCTTACTTCTTCATCCTTCCTTTATTTCTCACAACCTAGCGAGGAAGTAACTAAACACACATACGTTACAACCTATCCTCGCTAACAATAACAATATATTCTTAACGCTAAAAACAACCACAAAACCTCCGGCTAAAAATATAAATCAATTCTATTGTTGGTTTTGTTGACTTTGAATTCTAATCTATCATTTCTATTTATCAATAGGATATCTAGGGAAGGTAAGGAGTTATCTTTTTCTAGTTCATAAGTAAGTTTTTAGTCGGTTCTATATCATTTAGTTTTTAGCGAGGGATTTGATTGTTATTGTTTTTAACGAAGAAATGTATTCTTGCGCGTGTGTTATTCCCTCGCTAATTGTTGTTGTTAATAAAGGAGGATGAAGAAGTAAGAAGACGAAGATGCCGTTAGCTTTTACATGAAGGTTTTTAATGCCAGCATGGAATAAAGAGTTTACGTTTGTGCTGCAAGTCTCAGAGGAAGGAAAGAAGTGAGGGAACGATTTGAAGTTATGAGAGAGTGGAGAAAGCAGCGTGTGTTGCTGGACGTGCGAGGGAGATATTTTCGCCATTGTATAGCAAAAGTCGTGTTTGCTGTTTGAGGAGAGAAACGTTGAAGTCACCGTGAGTTTGTGGTTCTGGTTGTTTCGGGGAGAAGCGTGAATGTCTCCAGAAATTGTTGCCCAGAGGTGAAGTCGCTAGGTGTCGGAGCGGAATTCGGCATCTCAGTCGACATAGCCAATTTTGGGGGTGACGTAAAGTTGTTCCTGTGTGTGGCGTATTGAATTCATCTAATTCATATTCAACTGGGAGCCCTTGGTCTAAGAGAAATAGAAAGCAAGGAATCCATAAATTAGACGGCTTCCCTCATTGTGTCCATGCTGCTGCTGCTATTGAAGAGCAGACCGTAAGACGTCTGTACTGAACGAAGTTGTTCAGCCAAAGAGAGTGTTTGACGGTTTTCCCCAATTACTGCTGCCCAGAAAGGTGATTCGGAGGGTATAGGATAAATTACTCGTCAAACAAAAATACGAAATTCCTTCTGCTACAAGTTTATTGGTGATAGTTTCTCTGTTATATTTGTTTGGATAGAGGATTAGAATGTCGTTAATATATCTAAATAAATTGACAGGCTAAAATACCGCTAAGTAGTATTTTTGAAATAATTCTCCTTATTTATTGAATGACCCTTATTTACATTGGTAATCCAAATTTCCGTTTATAAAATTGTTTATCATACTTAAAGAAGCGATGATTGGTACAAAGTTTGACTATTTGAAATTTTCATAATTTCATATCTTGAAACATTTCTATTACAGGTCAAACACGTTGGTGAACATCGACTAATATTAAGATTTTCTCATCCATGTATATGTATTCTTCTTTCCGTTTCTTCTTTTTACAACGTATCTGTCTGATTCATTTCAACTTCATATCTTACTTATATATATATATATAAGAGTCATCCAATAAATAAAGTGAATTTCGCCGAAGGAAATAGCAACAAAAAGCATTGTTTATAGCTGTATCTTTTTCAAGGAAATCAAGAGATTGGTTCTTTCATGTCCCAGAAACCTTCTTTACCGACTGCAGAGCCCGAAACGTTTTCTTTACCAAAGAGCCAGTGTTTCTACTTCATAGACTCTCTTTTTGACTCAGGGTCACTGTGGCAAACTGATGTTTAACCCATTTGTAAATATTTCAAAACTAAAACAAATACATATCTCAGATCCTTCTGTAAACTTCACATGATTTTCACTTTTCAGTCAACAAAAATTTATCACAGTGCTCTGTTCCAGCCTAGAGTACTCTGTTTGATTTGCCACCATTTTGCATAGCCTCAAAACAAATATTTTTTGTGAGATTAAAATGATTTTTTACCATAAATCAATTTTAAACAATGCAGAGTTTACAATGCAGAGTTTAAAAATTCTATAAATATTTATTTTGCTTTTTTAAAATAATTCTCCTTATTTATTGAATGACCCTCATTTATGTATATAAAAGTACACACACACACACACACACACACATATATATATACACTACCAGTTAAAAGTATTTAGCCACCCTCAAAATTTTTTTTCCATCCAAAAAGTGCTATTTTTAATGAAACGAGTTAAGCACCACAATGGTTTTATTTATCATACTAAATACAAATCTTCCTGGGCCACATTAAATAGAAATTAAATTAAAAAACACAAAAAAACTTCTTAGACTTTTGATTCATCAAAATGACCCCCTTTGGCTGCTATCACTGCTTCACAGATTCTCGGCATTCTTTCCACCAAAGATTGGAGGTAGATTGAAGATAATTCTGCCTAGCTTTCCTGCGAGAGTTGCCAGAGGTGAGCTGTACTTGTGGGTTGTTCAGCTCTGACTTATCGGTTAAGTTCATCTGACACCAGTTCAATGAGATTTGAACTGCACCAGTCAAGACATCAGTTGAAGGACATACTGTTCCTCTTCATTTTCAATGGCAGAGTTTACTAGTATGCTTCAGGTCATTATCTTGCATGAGTACAAATATTTGATCCACAAGCTGCCTTCCAGATGGGATCCCGTGATGCTGCAGTATGCTGTGATAGCCATTCTGATTCAATCTGCCCTTTACCTAGTGTAAATCCCCGACTTTGCAATTGATAAAAGCTCCCCACATCATAACATAGGCTCTTCCGTGCTTTATGGTTGGTGGGATACAGGGTGGGGGTTGCAACTCTTTCAACAACTCTTTGCCGCACATAGACCCTCCTATTAAACCCAAATGATTTCGAACTTTGATTCGTCAGTCCAAAGGACTTAATTTCACTGCTTTATTGTGCAGTCGTTGTGCATCTTGGCCCACTACAGCCTTTTGACACTGTTTTGCTTCCTCAACAGAAGTTTCTTGACAGCAATTCTGCCATATAGGCCAACTTCACAGTCTTCTCCTCACAGTGGATGTTGACACATTTTTCTCCAGATATTATTTCATTTGTGTAGTGATGTTTGGAGTAGTCTTCCTTCTGTCATGCCAGCTGGTGACTGATAAAATTGTCCTCTGTTCTTTGGGCCCACAAGGCCGATTTTTGGTCTTATTTTGACCCATTTCCTGATGTCTCCTAACAGTATAATCCACTGTAGTTCATGCTCAGTTCTAAAGCAGAAAAGCACCTTTAAATCAATTTTTTCAAAAGATATCTGGTTATACTAAGGTCAAAGTCTCTGAGAAAGACTCGTATTTAGTATAATGAATAAAACCATTGTGGTGCTTAACTTGTTTCATTAAAAATAACACATTTTTGGATGAGAAATAATTTTTGAAGGTGGTCAAATATTTTTGACTGGTAGCGTATATGTCATCACAAGCCTTTCAGCATAATTTTCTATTTCACCATAGGAATTAGTCTTCTGATGCTTACATATACAAACACACGCACACACACACACACACACACACACACACACACACATACACACACACATATATATATATGTATCCACTAGGCTTATAACAATATGCATATATATATATATATATATATATTTTGTTATTAGCTGGGAGGATGTTGGAACATGCAAATAGCGTATGCTTGTAAAGAAAGAACAAAAAACAGAGTTGCAAAAACAAAGAACTCGAAGGCACGTAAAAATTTTAACAATTGTATTGGAAACAAATGAGTAAAAAGTCCTAATAACTGGGTTTGTAAAAACGTGTTGAAATGGAATTAAAAAGTAGACAAAAATGTCCTGTGCTTAATAGTGGTAGGATTGTTGGACTTACGCGCAAGCAGTCAATCAGATGTTACGGATGCAGAGAGGAGAGAGGTGTTCGGTGATTTACGAGTTAGTCGCTTCGTTCAAAGCGTAGAAGAGAAAGGTCAATGTGCGTGATGCGTGGTTTTGAGTTCCCCCCCCCCTCTCTCAGTTGGAGTTCTGGTCCGCGAACCGTCGTCTGCCTTCTTTTGATCTGTGTCCGCTGTCGAGAAATTTGTCTTTTATATCGTTTTTCTCTTCTGATCGGATCAGATTGGGTTTTCTTTGTTTTTTGTTGTTGTTTTTTTACCACGAAGGTCACGGATTGGCCGAAAAATTACTTATGATTATTTTTATTTTTTGACAAATTTCATTGACATTTCGCTATGCGCTGATCCTATGCGCAGAAACCCCTTTTCTCCATTTTGAAAAACGTCTCAGTACCGATAACATCCGGTGAATGCTCTCGTGGGCGCTAATTGCAATCATTATTTTGTGTATACGATAAATTAGAAAGAGATCTCTTTCGATCATATAATTATGGGAAATGATGCAATTTCTTTGTCAAAAGATTTTTTTGGAAAAAACGGATCAAAATTGGCGCAAAGATCTCCAACTAACGACCACACAGATGTTAAAAAATAAACAATTAAAAATGGTTTTTACGACCAATAGGAGGTCTCTAAAATACGTGCCCAAAGAATTTTCGAAAGTCAACGCGTGTGCGCGGGATCCACCTTGATGCTATAAAAAAAACACAATATTCCAGACAACACAGATCAGTTACTCACGCCAACCCGGAGTGATACGTACTAACTATTTTCTCAGCGACGCCGTGTTCGTTTGATCTTCAAACAACGGTGTCATGTTACAATTTCAAGTTGGATAAAGATCTTTCCACGCTGATCTCAGGACTGGCATTTACGGTCGTGACTTGATACACAAATCGCTGTATACCCTTCTAAATTTCAGCTCCCAACAAAGAAATAAATTTCTTTATTTTTGTAGCACTATTGTTAATATTGTCTTTTCATTCATTAACATTAGTACCCTACATAACATATATCTTTCATATGAAATATTCCTTCATCTCGCACAAGATTAGCTCGAACACATTGGAAATAAAAGACTGAAGCATAAATCCTTGAAGTGACAAACCGACTACGACTCAGTGGAACAATAAAACAAGATTTATTCGCCAATAGTGAAATGAACATGAAATACTACGAATACACAAAAACACGACACTTAATTATTTGGTTGTGGAATGATGAATATAAATGTGTGTATCCAACTGCTTAGATGTATGCAATGAAACAGAGGGTTAGTTGAAAAGGAGGTGTCCGTGGTGTAATGGTTATCGTCGTAGGAAATGGACACGGCGACACGAGTTTAAATCCTGGACGAGACTGATTGCATTTCACATTGCACTAATACCCTTGGGAAAGGTATGAATCCAATAATTCTCCCTCCAGCTACGGGTAAATAGTAGGGTAGACTAGGTTCTTCAGCCTAGGAGAAGGAAAACTCTGAATTGAAACCTGTTAAACTCCGCTTAAAAATTGACCTTGTGTCATATCCTGCCCGAGCGGAGGGGTTGGTAAATATGGTTACTTGAAAAGGAGTGAGTTTCAACTGTCTTTACTTATCTAAGTTATAACAAGAGGCCAGATAAGGTTACCATTATTAACTAAAATGGCAAGTATGGTTGATGAGTCCTGTTGTCTTTGTTATATTAAGAGAAAGTAGAAAACAAATGAGTCGACGAGAATATTGATAAGTTTCAAAAGGGAAGCTTTAATGGCAGCTTGAGACGAAATTTTCCTTGTGCTGTGAGTAATACTAGAAGAAGGGCAGTTGTAAATAGTTGAGCTAGAATTTAGCATTCAGCCAGAAGTTTTGAGGTCCAGTTGATTTAGAAGAAAGAAATAATTGATAAGGAATAGTCTCCTAAAGGAAACAGTGGCTCAATGTTGAATGCGCTCTCTCGTGTTGAAATGTCCATCTGTCTGCTGCTGGAATCGGCCCAGGTAAGAGAGTCGGTCTGAACTGCTCGAAAAATATGTGAGGAAGAGGCTGAGAGAGCGTTTGCACGGCCTTTTATACTACCCGGGGAAAAGTCATCCGAGTCGTCTGGCTTAAATCATCCTCATCGGATGAAAATATAAAATCGAAACCTTAACGGCCAAAGTGATTCCCGCACTAAATAATAATTTGAAATACATTCTTTCTGCTACAAAGTCAAGTTGTTTCGTTAATTCATTTCTTTTCACTCTCAGAAAAACAAGAGGGTTCACGACCAAAAGTCTATCTTTTCTTTCTGTTCCTTTTCTGTGGTTTAACACTTGCTTTCAACCTTCACAAAAAGTCTCTTGTTGTTTTCTTGGGTTTTTTTTAATCATTGTTCTGGTAATAGGTGACTCCCACGACAGATTTTTGGGTTCTTTTCTTTTCATAAGACATCTTCTTTTTATGTTGCGTAGCCACCGTACATTTCATGAGTCGGCTGGCCATTATGTGTATCCCTTGTTACGGCGCATGGTGTGGGAATACTCAGTTCGAACAAAAATTTGTCTCGTTTTTCTATTTAAAAGGGTTCATTCACCAAGACGTTATAAGTTTAGCGAGAGAACCTTCAATACACGAACGCACGTTAAGGTTAGCGAAAGGATTTAGACAAAACACGAGATTCAAAATATAATGCCGTTTAATAGATACAGAAAGAAAGAAAAAAAGAAACTGACTGTCTGTAATGTGTGCGCAAATGTACGTATGAATGAGACAAAAACAGAGTTATTTGTTCTTGGACGGTGTAGAGGATATAGATGTAAGCTTGTACTTAACTTTGTTTTTCTCTTTCTTTCGCGGGTATGGCTATGAGTTATATCGGCTACTTTAAGCAGGGTTATTCTTCCAACGGAATAATTGTCGTCTTGTACCGAATGGTTTCTCAGAAAAAGTTTGTTTCCCTTGTCTGGTATAAACAGGACGAACTTCGTTTCACAATTGTATCGGAATACTACTGGCGAAAATGTAGATGATTTTCAACCCGTCCGAATGTGCTTGTTTCTCAGGCGACTGTCTCTTTTCCCGTTCAACCCGTTGGCCGTGATGGCCTGTTTTTAGGAAGCGATCTTATACACCTTCTCTTTTTCCCTCCTTCTTAGAGAGAAAGGGACACTGAAGTATGACTATGGATATGGGGGAAATGACCTGACTTTGTGCTAAGGGTATAGTAGTAGTTCACTTTCTCGCACTGACTGCCATAATCTTACTACCCCTGCGCCTGGGTGGCGCTGTCACACCCTCTGAGAAGATTTTTGCAAACTGACTTTTATCAGATTTGTATTCTCAGCGCGCGAAAGGCCGTCCTTGTCGTGTGCCTTCTATCAACCTATCAGTAACTTCTCTTTTCAAACTGTAGTATCTGCTGATTTTGACATGCAGCAGACAGGGGGGTGCACATAGTCACCTTGTCCCATTTCCTTCTGATATGGATCATGTCTACTCGTCAACCCTTTAAGCAGTCTGTTGCTATGACTGGGGAAAGGTAGCTTATACAAGAATGCTGCGAGCAATCTTGAACAAGTCCTGGTGGCAACACCCCACAAGACACCAACTATACGGCCACCTGCCTCCTATCAAGAAAACTATCCAAGTTAGATGAACCAGACATGCAGGGACGAGCTCATAAGTGATCTACTCTTATGGACCCCCACATATGGCCGGGCAAAAGCAGGACGACCAGCACGAACATACATTCAGCAGCTATGTGAGGATACGGAATGTAGCCCTGAAGACCTGCTAGAGGCGATCATGTTTACCAACCCCTCCGCTCGGGCAGGATATGACACAAGGTCAATTTTTTAAGCGGAGTTTAACAGGTTTGAATTTAGAGTTTTCCTTCTCCTAGACTAGTTGCCTCACCAAGGCTGAAGAACCCAGTCTGCCCTACTATTTACCCATAGCTGGGGGGAGAATAAGTGGATTCATACCTTTCCCAAAGGTATTAGTGCTATGTGAAATGCAATCAGCCTCGGCTAGGATTTGAACTCGTCTCGCCGTGTCCATTTCCTACGACGATGACCATTACACCACGGGCACCTGCCAGAGGCGATGAACGATAGGGAAAAGTGGCGAGAGAGGGTCAGGGGTATCTGTGCTAGTGGCACGACATGATTATATATATATATATATATATATAAACAAAAATTGTAACACCTCTGTAATGAAAAATAAAATTGTATAATTATATATATGACTTATTTTTGGACTGGTACGTATTCATATTTTTGTTTAAAAAGTTTCAGTGCTTTAGAATTTGGAAATAAATACTCTGTTATAATATCAATTTTCATTGTATAATGTTTCACTGGAAAAAATATTTTTAAAAATTGTTAAGAGTGTACTTATTTATGGCTAATACAAAGTGCGCGCGTGTGTATATATGTATATGTATATGTGTGTGTGCTTGTATAACAGTTTAATTCAAAATCTATAAAAAGAAATCGTGCCATTCTTGAAAATGGAAGGAGACATCTAAAAATACTTAAAAACTTGAATGTTTTGGATGTTACTACATTCATTCAAACCAGATTTTTATTCCCTCGTTCAGAAAAAAGAAATTTTTAAAAATTTATACATCTTTCCTTGTTTGTTATTTTCAACCTAACATGCAAGTATATATATATATATATATATATATATATATATATATATATATATATAAGGAAAAAGTTAATTATATACAGTTATCTTATATGACTTCATTATATCTCAAAGTTGGTCTCATATTTCAAGACAAGAACAAGCATGAAATGTTACTGACAAATTGTCAAATAGATTCACCATAGTGATATTTAAACATCTACTCAATCCCATCCCCCTTACAATTGGCCTTTATTGTATACTCTACAGACTCTTCATTTTTGAAACGTGGTTACCAAAAATGAAATTGCATATATATATATATATATATATATATGTGTGTGTGTGTGTGTGTGTGTGTGTGTATATATATATATATATATATATATATATAGGGGACACTTGTGGTTCATTGGTTATTTTTGTTGGATATAGACATGGCAACCTGAGTTAAATTTTTTGACAAGGCTGATTGCATTTCACATAGCACTAATACTCTTGGGAAAGGTATAAATCCAACTATTCTCCCTCCAGCTATGGTTGAATAGCAGGGCAGACTGAGCTCTTTAACCTTGGTATGGCAATCAGACAAGGGAGTAGGAAAACTCTGTCAAACTTCACTAAAAAATTTACCTTGTGTCACATCCTGCTCATGCAGAGGGGGTTAGTAGATAGATAGATAGATAGATAGATAGATAGATAGATAGATAGAAAATGAGTGTACTTATTTTTCAAGAATGCTATATGCTGTTTTGAAGAAATCCTGGTAGCAACATTCCACAAAACAGTAGCTGTAGAGCCTCTTACCTTCCATCTCACAAACCATTCAAGTAAGATTAACAAGATATGTATGGCCCAGCCGAAAAAGTAAGAACAAACTCATAAACCATGTTTTTCTATGAACACCTTTACATGGATGTGCCGATGTTGGCTGACCAGGGAGGATATACATACATCATCTGTTTGTGGATGCTGGATGCAGTCAAGGAGACCTGCCAAGAGCAATGGATGAGAGGGAAAACTTGTGAAAGAGAGACATTCAGGAAACGATGCTTTCAGCACCACTAGATGATGATGATGATGATGATGATGAAATGCCATTGATTAATGTATTGATTTTAATGGCTTGTCAACCTGTCAGGGATTATTTCGTGCTAAGATGTTAATGATGATGATGATGGCATACTCATATTTTTGGTTACTCAGTTTGAATAGTGTAGAGTTTGGTAATTAATATTACCTAATGATATTCATTTTGATTGTATAATGTTCAACTCTGGTATTTTTAGTTTTTGAAGAAAATTCACTTTTTATAAAAAAATGTTTTGCGTTTACTTATTCAGTGATACTGTACTAAATGATATCTAATAATATCCATTTTAATTGTATGATGATCAAATATAAATGATAGAATCCTCATATCTTTGAAAGCCCAGTTGGTTGGAGCTGTAGAATACACCAACTGTATCCCTGTAGAGGGGTAAGATCTCCTCCCACATCAAGTGTCCTAGATATGACATTAAACCATCTAATGGCAAGACTCCAGCCTTGGAGATTTGAGGAAAGTAGAGTACTCTTTCATTAGCATTGCTCCCAGATTTACTCTGACCTGGAGTGGTAATACCTGATAGGGTCCTATCTATGGTTCATATAGAACAAATTGTGTGCGACCAAATGAGTGGTGTTAAATTGTGACTATAAAATAGCAATAGTTGAAACCATTTAACTGTGTGCAAAAAAGAGCTCAGGCTTATTTAAGAATGTTAACTACAAAATGTGTTTACAAATCATATGTATATTTGATACATATGTGTATACAGGATTTGGCATAGAATAACCTACAATGGTTGATATGCCATAAAACCAAACCAAACCAAATCAAACCATGCCTTTTCATAAAAGATTGTTGGGGTGAGTAATTTACTTCATTTATTTGGTTAATTGCTTGTGTGTTTTTTTTTTCTATAGACTCAAATGACCCATTCTTTATTAAACTTGTCATGAGAACTCCTTTCACCATAAGGAGTGCTTTAATGGCACTTTTGGCCAGGAGAATGGGATGAGGATTGCAAGAGCTCCAAAGATGTCCATAACATTTTAACTTTAAATAGATCTGGAAGTTTTAATTTGTTCAGAAAACAAATGAAGTTGGCATCAAAAGTAGTATACACCTCTAAAGGGAAAATGGAACTTTAAGTAGAAAAAATTGCTCAGAACTGACTCCTCAAAATTCTTACAGAACTGAGACAACAATCTCCGAAACCTCTTACTGAAAATTAATACTTTTTGTTAAGACATGCCAGTTATCTCCCCAGATACTCTTGAGATAAGAAGGCATTATTCGAGGACCGGAAGTAAACAAACGGCCATATTGGTTTATGTGAGAGAGTAAGAAGGATGGGTGTAAAAAGGCATCTCCGTATGCAAAGTGTTGTACTCTGAATTCTTTGTATTTAACACTTTTGATTAGCATTTATTTCATCTTAGTTTTATTGCTTTTTATTGCATGACTAACTGTACCAATGAAAATTCCACAGAACATATTGCATCTGTCATTGTTGATTTATATTCATGCATTAAAATTTGGTGAATGAATAACATATAAGTAGTAAAGTAAAGTTGGCGACTGTAGTCGAGGGTAACCTAAAGGCTCCCTTTCCAATAGCTACTACACCAAGGTGTAGGGGAGGGCACTACTCCTTTCCCTGGATTGCTCTGCTTTACCCTTGATCCATACCTTATAATGCTGAGTGTTAAGCAAGGCAGCATCAAGTACCATTTTTTGAGTCTTTGGTATGACTCAACCTGGGATTGAACCCCAATCTCCTGGACAATTAGCAAACCTTGCAAAAATAAATGAAATAAAACCTTACAACAACATCAGCCAAAAAACAGTTGAAAAAATTAAAAAAAAATATTTTGCGAAGTAGCTCACTGACCTTGCATCTTACAAACCATCCAAGTAGGACAAGCAAGACATGTTGGATTCTGCTTGAGAAGTAAGGACAAACTAATAAGTGTATTCTGTAGACATCTATACCTGGACACACTAATGTCGGCTGACCATCAAAACTTGAATGAAAAATTTCAAATTCAGTTAAAAGTAACATTCTCCTATGGAGTCTTGGACACACCAAAGTTGGCTGACCAGTAAAAACTTACATTCATCAGCTCTGTGCAGATTCAGAGTTCCATCCAAAATACTTACAAAGGAATGAGGGACAATTAAGATGAATGGCAAGAGAGAGTCAAATGAATGTGGGCAGTTGGCATGCCTTGATGATGATGATGATTATATCTAATTTAGTTTTGAGATATAATTTTGATAAGGCTAACGTTGCTATTTTACAAGAAAGTCAAGGTTGATAACTCTATCACGACTCTGAATAATGATTAAAGCTATCAACAAAACGATTGAGTATTTAAAAAAATTGCCCGGTCGGCTGGGGGTGTAGAATACACTGACCACTTCTCTGCAGAAGTAAGATCCCCCACCCCACCCAATGAGTGTCCTGGATATGACACTAAACAATCTGATGTTGAGGTTCCAGTAATGCAGGAGCTTTGGGTAATGCAGAGTACCCCTTCATTGCCATCGTTCCTTGGTCCATTCTGGCCCGGAGTGGTAGTACCTGATAAGGGTCCTATCTATGGGTTAGATAGAACTAAACTGCATACTCATGCTAAACTGAATTGTTTGAATTAGAACTGTTTGACTAAATTGAATAGCTTGAAATAGAAATGTTTTTGACAATTAAACTGTGTTCTTACATTTAAACTGCGTACTTATACAAAATTAAATTGTCTAATAAAGAACTGTTTTGACATTTAACTGCGTGTAAACAAAATCTATATTTGTACTAAACTGAATTGGTTGAATTAGAACTGTTTGAATAAACTGAATAGCTTGAAAAAGAAATATTTTGACAATTAAACTGTGTACTCATGCTAAACTGAATTGTTTGAAACAGAACTGATTATTTGTATAAAGATGGATTTGGTATTAAATAACCTACAAAGGTTGATATGCCATAAAACCCAAACAAACAAACAACCAACTATTTAAAAAAAGAAAACTATTATCAGTTTAAAAATGAATAATAAATTATAATCATTCATTTTCAATGATTTTTTTAATAACCTGTTTTCTTTTCTTATTTTAATCAGCAATTTTGAAAAGAAAATATGCAAATTTTTAACTCCATTAGGAAAAAATTGCTACATAGCAGGCTGCTTAGAAATTAGTTTGTGGCAGGAAGAAGTTGTTGTTTTGGTGACACAACTTTATGTAAAACCAGGACTAGGACAAATGAATAGACACAGCAGTTTTATATGTAGATAATATATGATACAATATTGTTTTTAAAGAAATTAATTTTGGATTAGTACATTTTTTATCTTATTTCTGTTGATTTTTATTACATTTCTCATATCAAAAGTGTTGTTCAAACTTCATCATTGAAACATAATCAATGATTATTGATTATATGAATGTTTTTAACATCTTTTTTCTGTTACTGTTTTTTTTCTTAATCACAAATCCCTCATCATTGCTTTATGATAGTTAATGACAAGATTATAAATAAGGTAATATTAATAAAAAGAACAATATTAATAATAACTATAATTTCTTATCAGCACCATTAAGATGGTTGATGCTAGGGAAGATATTTGTCGAATCCTCACTCACCAAGATCCAATATAAGCATTAGTACATCCAATGATACACAAACACAGAATAAATGGAAAGAAAGACAAAATAAGCTCATTTGCAAATATAGGAACATTCAATACATAAATGATACATGATAAACATACAAGATGTATTAACAAGAATGCATGAATGTGTCCCAACAGATGAAATGTGCACATATTGTTCAATGAACAATATGTGCACATTTGGAAAGGGTACAAAAATGGTAAAAGTCTTACTTGAGTTTGAGGGCCAATAAAATATATAGTAAACTATACTGGCTTTATTGAAGCGGGAGACATGTGTCTACCATTCAAACAGCAGAAGTTAAAAAGGCCTTCATCATTTAAAGAACAGGGATGAAAGAAGATGAGAAGGATACTGGCATTTTTATATGACTGCTAAGTATCCAAATGATACACTCCCAAATTCTAAAAGACATGATTATTTATTGTCTCCCTACAACACCAACTAAATATGAGCCTTGCATAATATATATACACTGACTTCTCACTGGCTTTACTGCTACTCCAGCACTCCTACTTTTCAATTGCGTAAAACACGAAGAAGAAAATATTTCTTATTATAATTACTTAATACCATTTATTCATTTCAAAAGCAAAGTTTATCATATTTACCAACCCCCTCCGCTCGGGCAGGATACAACACAAGGTCAATTTTTAAGCGGAGTTTAACAGGTTTCAATTCAGAGTTTTCCTTCTCCTAGACTAGTTGCCTCACCAAGGCTGAAGAACCTAGTCTGTCCTACTATTTACCCATAGCTGGAGGGAGAATAATTGGATTCATACCTTTCCCAAGGGTATTAGTGCTATGGGAAATGCAATCAGTCAGGTCCAGGATTTGAACTCGTGTCGTCGTGTCCTTATCCTGTGACGATAACCATTACACCACGGCCCCCTCAAAAGCAAAGTTTATACCACTTGCAGCTCCGCAACTATTACACCATCCACAGCTCTTAAACCATTACACCACCCACAACTCCTCAACCATTACACAACCCACAGCTCTTTAACCATTACACCATCCATCTTAACCTTAATGTCAGGCACACCTCCTTAATCATTAAGTCATACACAGCTCCTCAACCATTACACTACCCACAACTCCTTAACCATTACACTACCCACACTTTGGGAGGTGTGTTTTGCATAATGGTTATCATCATAGGAAATGGAATTGATGACCTGAGTTCAAATCTTAAACAAGGCTGTTTGCATTTGACTTCATGTTCATGCCTTTGGGAAAAGCATGAAAACATGTTCTCCCTTTAACTCTGGGTAAATAGTAGAGCAGACTAGGTTCTTTAATCTCGGTTAGGCATCCAACCTAGGAGAAGGAAAACTCAGAATTCAAACTAGCTTTATTCCACTTAAAAATTGACCTTGTGTCACACCCTGCCCATGGTAGGGTTGGGTAAATACATATGCCACCCACAGTTTCTTAACTATTAGCACACATACAACTTCATTTATTTTAACATAAACCATCTAAAAAAAAAAAACATTTATTACAGAATATGTTCTTCAAAGAAGATTTATGAAGTTTGGCAAAAAAAAGTATCAATTCTGGTATTTTCTATTTATTGATAACTTGTTATTCGCTTTGTTTAGTCTGACACAAATATCTTAGGTTGCTTACATATCCTGCTGTTACAAAAAGGTCACTTACCAAAGTATTGAACAGACTCTTTGCTGCTTAACTACAGTGAGCAAGTGGCAACCAGTATTTTCATTGCAATTTGTCAAAGCAAGCAGATTCAGCTCAAGTTTTTTTTTTGTAAATAGATCATCTGGGATATGGGTGGGTAGAACAAAAATAACTTAACTCTGTCACCATTTACCAGTAAGTTGAATAAGGAGGATAAAAATATCAACAAAGTAATATAGTTGAAGAAAGTTCAAAAGAGTTCCTTAGTGTGTGATAGAGAAAAGAGGTATGAGACAAATTTGTTCTTTGGTATTTCTTGTAGAGACATGTTTAGAGATAATGACTAGTTGGTTTTATGGCATGTCAACCCTTGTTGGGCTATTTTATACGAAAGTAAGTTGAACAATTATGGCCTAAGCCTTGTCAGTGGTTGCTTAGAATACACTGACTGATCCCATGCAGAGTTTAAGACTCTCTCAAAAAGGGGAGTCTTCAGTATGGCATTAAACTACATCTAGTGGTGAGGTTCTATATCTGGAGCCCTGGAAAGTGTGGAGTTACTTCTTTATTGCCATAACTCCCAGGTCCACTCGGATCCAGAGTGGTAGTACATATTATGGTCCCATCTATGAGTTAAATTGATCTGTTTGAAAACTATTTGTATTTGATAGGAATAATTGATACAATACAACCATATGCAAATAAATGATCCTTATTAAATGGGAATAGTTACTCAAAACCATATAATTGTGTATGAAATATAAGTATCAGTTTGGAAAACTTGAAATCATATAATTGTGTACAAATTATTTGTATTGAATTTTGGCATTAAATATCTCATAAAGGGTAGATATGTCATTAAACAAATAAACTAGACCGATTATGGTCTCCATTTATATAAGGTACAAAAAAGTATCTTCACAACCATTTTAAACTTTACAATATTAATATTCTAAGAGCAAATGTAAATGAAAATAATCTTGAACATTATTGCAAACAGAACTATTAGATTTATAGATAGGACCCAAATAGATACTTTTATGGTTTTTAAGGTGCGGGTTCTGGGAATATTCCTGTAAAAATGACATAAGAACCCAGTGGAACGTTTCACTGATTTATCTAATAAGTTACGTTTAGAGATAATAATGAATGAACCACTGGATGTGCAATGATAAGTCTCCCTTTCTACCACTCCATGATCTTCGTCAAATGTGTGATGGCCGACCTCCTGAACCCAAGGGCGATCACTCCCTAGTCAGCCAAAAGGGAAGTAATTATTTTCTTAGGATTGATCCTAACAGATACTACCATACCTAAAGCTGTTGATATTAACTGGTCATAGTAGGTCTTTTCGGGAATAGTTGGTAAATTAGTTTTTACAGCAGCAACTGGGGCCAAAAATCAAAGACATGAGTCTCGTACTGATGAAGATGTATATCTTTATTTGCGCACGTGTTCAGCGTAGAAAAATAGCGTACACATTCTCCAACTATACATTCTCTAACGTGAAAACTCTTTTTGCCTTGCTAGTGACCCACAAAGAAAAACGTCAGTCTCGCATACCAGTCAATTTGAAAAAGACCGAATTCGCGCCAGCCAGTGTACAGGCCGGAAGTTTCTCTCGCACCTTCCACCCAGAAGCGACCGGTGCGGGAGGCAAAGTTCAATCTAAAAAACTCTTACATTTACATTAGTATTTATGCAAGAATAGTTATTTGCTCACAAATATACAGGGACCGGACAATATTTTTTGGATACTCTGGAAAAATACAAAGGAAAATTTTCTACTGCAAGGAGCTTTTGCAGTAAAGTTTTGCATGTTGATAATATCTGATTTTTTTCTTTTGCAAACAACTTCCCTTATTTTACTGGCATTCCAAAGCATCACCCAAATAATTAGTGGGGAGTCTCCAGGATGTAATGGCTAAAGTGTTGGACTGTGGTCTCAAAGTAAGCGAGTTCAAATTCCAGTTATGCTGTTACATTTGTTGGGTTGGCTGAGGTCAGCAGTGCACAGTTGGTCATAAAATTGGACAGGTACACGGGTGACGCATTCACTACACTGTCTGATGACTGATGGTATCTGTTAACTACTGCTTATATTTATCCTGTGTTTATTTGTTATAACCATATTTGCATATCACATGCATGTGTGTGCAAATATGTATAACTATAAAGCAGTAGGGTCACTCCATCGAGGCATCCCCAAATAATATTTTTCCAGCCACTACATTACGTTCACTTTCAGAGTAATACTCTTTGGAAATGTATAGAATTCCCTCACTTCCCAACAATGAGTTAAGTAGTACAACTACTGTTTTTCTACAAGGATGGATTTAGTATTAAATAACCCACAAAGATTGATATATACCATTAAACAAAGAAACCAAAACAAACCAACCGAATACTTATAACAGACCTTTTCTGTCAGTAATATTCTAATTCTATCCAAGATACACCCAATATTTTTGTCTTCATTTCATTCAACATGATTGCTCCATAATTTAAAGAGTCATGGGAATTCCCATGGTGTAGTTTGGTTGGGTTTAGTTTGGTTTGGTTTTATGGTACATCAACCAGTGTAGGTTATTAATGACAAATCTATTTTTATACATATAAATAGTTCTATTTAAAACAATTCAGTTTAGTTTAAGTATAGATTTTTGTTTCCAAACAGTTAAATGTGAAAACAGTTTAATTTCAAACAATTCAGTTAAGCATAAGTACACAGTTTAAATGCAAAAACAGTTCTATTTCAAACAATTCAATTTAGCATAAGTACACGGTTTAGTTCTATTTGACCCATAGTTAGGATCCTATCAGGTACTACCGCTCTAGGCCAGAGTGAACCTGGGAGCAATGGCAATGAAGGGGTACTCCGCATTCTCCAAAGCTCTAGCATCACTGGAACCTCAACATCAGATTGTTTAGCGTCATATCTAGGACACTCATTGAGGGGGGATCTTACCCCTCTTCTGAGAAGCAGTTGGTGTATTCTATAACCCCAGCCGACTGAGCAATGATGGTGTAGTGGCAAACTTGTTGGGCTTTGATATTGTAGTAAATGAGTTCTAATTCCAGTGTCAGTATTACTTTCACTTTCAGACTAATACCTTTGGGAAAGGTATGAACTCTTTTATCCTCCCAGCAGAAGGTTGAATAGTACCACTACCGAACTGTTTTTCAATGAGGGTGGCTTTGGCATTAAATAACCCACAAAAATTAATATGCCATTAAGCAAAGAAACTAAACTATTTGCGGTGGGATTTACTCATCTGCATCATGGTGACAGGATATGTTTAATATAGGAACTCTACCAATGAGTAGAGTGTTCGCTAATGGTCTGGGAGACCAGGGTTCAATCCCCGGTCGAGTCATACAAAAGACTCAAAAAATGGTACTTGATGCCGCCTTGCTTAACACTCAGCATTATAAGGTAAGGGTCAAGGGAAAAGTGGAGCAATCCAGGAAATGGAGTAGCGCCCTCCCCTACACCTTGGTGTAGTAGCTATTGAAAAGGAAGCCTTCGGGTCACCCTCGATTATGGTCACCAACTTTACTTAATTACTTTTTACCAGAAAGTGGCCCTCCAAGGGAAACAGTGGTAAAATTCTCCTTGTCCTGTTTGCATTCCCTTGTAAAAAGGACACTTTAAGCATCAAGCAATAAACTGAACCTTTATACTTTTAGTGTTGAGTGTAGGGATGGTCTTGTGGGACTGGACTTGTGCAAGTAGCTTGAGATTGGTTTTGTAATATCAAGTACATTAGGTTTGTAGTTACTTTAACTGTCATTAAATAAGTCACTCAGTATATAGTTTATCAATGTTAGATTTAGTTTGGGATATTTATTAAACGGCATATAAATCCATTATGGGTTATTTAATGCCGAAATTTGATTGTTTTTTTATGTTTGACAGTAATTAGACTATTTTCAATGTTCCAGTGTTGTTGTTGTTTTGTTTTGTTTTAAATATTTCATATTTTTGTCTCTAATTATTTGTTTGTACATAGTTACATTATAAAAAGTATTACCTAATGGGTAGAGTTTTCGCCAATGGTCCGGGAGATTGGGGTTCAATCCGAAGTCGAGTCATACCAAAGACTAAAAAATGGTACTTGATGCCGCCTTGCTTAACATTCAGCGACGTAATGTACGGACAAAGGGTAAAGTGGAACAATCCTGGGAAAGGAGTAGCGTCCTCCCCAACACCTCGCTGTAGTAGCTATTGAAAAGAGAGCCTTCAGGTTGCCCTCGACTACGGTCGTCAACTTACACAATGTGGCCACTATTTTATTCAATTATGGTCTCAACACGCCTTTGAAAAGATTTGCAAGGCTTCAAAATAAATTCTTCTGACGTTTTATTCCATTCCTCAATAACAGTCTTAAGCGAACCAATATTTCGATGGGAAGTTGCATTTGTTTTGTTTTCTAAAACACCTCATATAGCTAATCAAGGTGGTTTTGGTCTGGGTTTAAATCTTGTTTAATTGCTGTTCTCACAGTTTTCTCGTTGACTTTCTATTCATTAACGTGCTTTCTTATTGATTTTCTGGGGTCCTTCTTAATCGTCATTGCTAGAGCAGTTAAAAAGTCTACTTTACGTTTTTTGTTTAATCCTCCACTCCCACTTTTCCTGTAAAAAATTTTTTCTTTGCTTTGTATACGGTAGACAAAGAAATTTTGGCTTGGCTTCGACAGTAAGCAGATCATAGATTGTTTGTCGTTTCTTTTCTCGTTCCTCACATTAGGGTGAATTTCAATTTTTTTAAAAGTGCTTGACCTAATCATGAAAATTTAGATTTATGGCATTTTTTTTTTTCAAAAATTGGACTCATCCGACTAAAAAGAAATGTTTTAAACATCATTCCATATTTTGCTTCCGCACCTTGTGCAGTAACGAAAATTTATAATCCTTAGAATACAATTACAGATTCAAGTAACAATTCTCAAAATTAATAATTTGCACAGTTATATTTAAACAGATGGAGATGTGCTTTGGAAATGGAATCATGTTCGTGTTTCACTCTGTGCTAATGCCCTAGAGAAAAGCATGAATCCATCTGTTCTCCCCTAAGCTATGGGTAAATTGTGAGACTGACTCGGTTTAGTCTTGGTATAACGACAAGTCTACAAGAAGGAAAACTCTGAATTCTAAACCAGCTTTACTCTGCTAAAAAAAATTGCGTTGTGTCACATCCTGCCCATGGCAGAGAGGTTGGGTAAATACATATATTTGACTTATAGATGGGACGCTAACAGTTACTTCTTTTCTGGGTCAGAGTGGATCTAGGAGTAATGGCAATGAATGAGTACTCCACTCAGAGCTCCAAAACTGAAGCCTCACTACTGGTTGAAGTTTAATGTCATACTCAGAACCCAGGCCCCATACACCCTTTTTTGTAGGGGGTCTTACCCTTTTGTAGTGGATGCAGTCAGTATATTCTAAGATCTGCCGATAAAACTATGGTTGATGTTATGAAGTTGAAAAGGTAAATATATCTTTGATGACAAGAGACAGGTCAAGGTGTGATGGATAAATTTTTCTGGAAATTACGCAAAAACGAAAATAATACTGACATCTCACTTTATCGTTCTCAGATATATATATATATATATATATATATATATATATATATATATATATATATATATATCGAAATTACTTGAAATATTATTACCATCATTTGGAATGTGTCTTTCAGATGTCTCTGATGTATCAAACTTGTTTCTTACAGTTACAAAAAAATAATTTCTTATATTCGTGAGTGAGGACCAGTCATATTGTGAAGCTTTAACTGTTTGTGCCTTATTTCGGCATAGACTCATGCGAATCTTTGCTGGGACGATTCTGTGATTGAAAAATACTCCTTCAGAAGATGAGTATACCTCACAGTTCACAGTGCTATTTATCCACTTTTTGTTAATGAATATATAATCCAGCTGTGCTTTAAAGTTATTTGAGTTGGTGAAGGTTCATTGTTTTCTCTTCCTTTTTTGGAATTTGATATTTAGGCATGCTAGGCTATTTTTAAGACTAGATATTCACCATTTCTGTTTGACAAGTTGTGTAAGCAGAATTTTTTCATTTTAGTCCTTATCTATTTGAGCATTTATGTTTCTTCTGGTGATTAGAACATTGTGTTTGGGAATGTGTTGGACAAGATAAAATAGCTCGTTGTAGGTGATGATGTCCCTTTTATCACTGGCATTAGTGGGACAGTAGCAAGACATTGATATGCAGGGATTGCCATTAAATGAAGCACACATAATTCTTGGATGGATTTTCTCTATATTACTAAGTGATTTTAAGGTATGAGGACCGAGAAGTATTCCTACACCGCCTATGACTGCATTGGCGAAGTTTTTCCATGCAGATGACGAGAAAAATGTCCATCCATTACAATTATCATACTGTTTTATTTCTAATTCACTATGGTAGTATCAATGTTATTGTGTGCATATGGTGTCTATATTATGCTCGGCTGCAGAGGCTATCAGCTCAGATAACTGGTTTAATCTGTTCAAAGTCCTAACGTTAAATGTCGCTATGTTAACAATGTTTTTGCATCTAAATAATTTTAGTTTAGGTTTGAGCTCTTTTTTACCGACCATATAGAAGCAACAGTCAAATGCATTTCAAATAAACCAAGAGCCAAATGTAAAGTTCCAGGAGAGGCAACTGCAATTTGCAAAAAAAAACAAGATAACACGAAAAAAGCTTTTTTACATAATAAAAGAAACCCAACAAATACCAATGCCTATAAGCCCAGAAAGAACTAACATATACCAAAAAGAACAACTAGAATCCATTCAAGAATAAATCAATAAAATCAGAAACTCGGCAGAAGATAAACAATCCCGATTAGCATGGTTGACTGTAAATTAGTGAGCAGAAGGAAGAACACCTCAAGAGCAAAACTAAAAGCTCCCAACCAAGATGAAAGAATACAGAAGTGAAAAGAACATTTAAAGAACATTTAACATGAACCTATCAAAAAATTATTAACAGTCAACTAGGCATCAAACTTGAACAGTTTACTGATGAAGAACTTGAAATAGTCATGACAAAAATTAAAAGCAGAAAAGCTGCTGGCCTCGACAAAATACTTCCAGAATTATGGAAGAAAAAGAAATTTGATGGCATACTTCTTTCTCAGGGGAATCAATCCATAATCTCACAGGTTCTGACAATCCATCGGACCATCGAAGGAGCATGTGTAAAAAATCTCGAGGTAACACAATTGTTCGTGGATTTCTTCCAGGCAGGGGTAAGATAGAGCAAATACTACTTGCATATGATCTCACCAAAGAAACTGCTACAGGCATAATGATGTTCTATAAAAACACGAAAGAAATGGTTCACTCACCTGATGGAGACCTAAACTTCTTTGACATTGTCTATGTTGTCTTACAAGGAGATACATTAGCACCATATCCTTATAATCTGCCGACACTACGTACTTAGAACGCAGATGACTTAGTGCTTCTTGCAAATACACCTGCCCAAACGGAATCCCTACTGCATAGTCTGGAGTAGGCAGCAGGAGGCATTTGTATCCACTTGAACGTAAATAAAACAGAGTTCATGTATTTTAACGAGAAGAAGCCATCTCCACTTCAAGTGGTAGGCCTCTAAAATTTGTAGACAAGTTCACATACCTCAGTAGCAATATCTCATCAACTGAAAATGATGACAACATAAGCCTAGTGAAGGCTTGGATAGCTATCGATAGGTTATCGTTCATATGGAAGTCTGATCTATCCGATGAAATTAAACGGGGTTTCTTCCAAGCTGTGGCTACATCAGTACAATTGTATGGATGCAACAGGTTGTAATATGCTTTTTCTCTCTGTATCTCTATCGCTATCTCTCTGTCTCTGTCTTCAGTTTGTAACCTGCTCTGTCTATCCATCTCTCCAGGATGTAATCTGCTCTCTCTCTGTCTCTTTATATATATATATATATATATATATCTTGTAATTTGCACTCTTTCTGTCGAGAGAGAGAGAGAGAGAGAGAGAGAGAGAGAGAGAGAGAGAGAATGTGTGTGTGTCGTTGTGTATGTGTGTGTGTGTGAGAGAAAGAGAGAGAGAAAGAGACGGGGAGATTGAGAGATGAACATTGTCGTCGATTAAAGTAGACTTTATAGGATACACATTTCTTTAGTTTTAGATAAATCAACTCAGAACACGTAGATAGGAATGTTCCAGAAAAAAAGGATCAAAATCTCACTTGCATAAAATTTATACTCTTATATTTTTAAACCAATCAGCAAAGGATACATAGAATTGGATATTCTAGAGAAAGCGGATCAAAAACTAACTTGTAGAAAAAATTATCACAGAAACAAAAATAGTTAGGTTCCAAAATAAATAAGTAATTTCTGTGAATCTGATAGGTTAAGACAGGTCACGGGTTGCGTTTTAGCCGACGTCCGCGCATTTGAACTTTATTTGACCTGTAATAAAAAATATTTTACTTTGATCCACTTTTATTTTACCCAAAAGTATAAATAGCGAAGTTTCTTAGTTCAAAGCAGAGAGGCCGACAGATCAGCAGACAGGCACATCACGACAGGTTAGATTGACGCCAGATGACCCGGTAATATACACTACGGTTAGGAGAGTGGCCGAAAACTCATATAAATCAGGACACACGCATATGCATACACATACACTTGTATGTAAGAACAAACCTATCTTATCCTTTTAATTCGGACATACTCACACATATACAGACATTCACTTTGACTGAAAACATTCGTGTTTTACACACACACATATGAACATCTTTGTATAATTATTGCCATTGTCGAGTTAATAAAATATAAAGTTGTTTTTCTTTAAGGTTCTTGGTTTTTGTCAAATTTCTTGTACCTACGTTGCTTGGGCAAATTTGAGTTATATTATAGCGGAACTAACACCCGAAGTTTAGCCTATTCCTCCTCAACTTCGTTGTAAAAAAGGGAAATTAGTTTCGTCTGTCCTTTGACATGTTAAACAAGTCTCAAAACATTGTTCGCTAAATCTTTTAG
Source organism: Sepioteuthis lessoniana (assembly GCA_963585895.1). Classification (NCBI taxonomy): domain Eukaryota; kingdom Metazoa; phylum Mollusca; class Cephalopoda; order Myopsida; family Loliginidae; genus Sepioteuthis; species Sepioteuthis lessoniana. The sequence goes on from OY757937.1 coordinate 68,216,554, forward strand.
TTTCTCTCTTCCACGCAATTACTGAAAAATAACGCATTCAAAAGAAAATATTTGTTTGGTGCAGAAGTAGCAAGTTGATGACCTTAGCATTTAAAAGATTGCCGTAGACATGAAGTTATCAAAGTCAATGATAGAATACATATGCCAGGGAGTGATTTAAATCATTAGCTTTGTTTCGTGAGGCCTTCTCCTCCGGAAGCACCTGCCCCTCTACTAAAAGGAATAAGTTCTGCATTTATTGCTCAACGCCTGAGGAGTCCCTGAATGGAAATGCCGATGGAATTAAGCAATTTTCATCCCCGTTTCAATTCATCAAACGTCTCGATTCCTGTGGGATATCCTTTACACTATGGAGGTCCAAGGGCAAGCTGTGTTGCCGTTTGCTATCTGACTCCATTCTGGGTTATCCTACTCTTATCTCCTTTTTGTTTTGTTGGTTTAACTTCCAGGATGAGAAGGCCGCAAAAAGAATTATATGAAAGAAGATAGTTATAGATAGGAGACGAAGACATTTTTTATATTTTTCCTTTATTCCTGGGTTCAACAACCATTCAGTGGGTGAGGAAATTCTCCCTGAATAGAATTGAATTGATTGAATCCCCCAGTCAAGGTGTTAAAAATGCGTTAGTCGTTTCTTGGGAATATATGTGTCCTTATTCGGTATTCAAAGCTTTAACAACGGGTTCAGTATATAAAGCTTCAGCGATATGTTAGTGACTTTTAGGAATTCGCCTAAATCCGGTGTTTTAGTCATGGGTTGGTGGTGAAAGAGACGACTACTACCAGTGGAAGAGTAAGCCAATGCGTCGTCTAAAGACGAACGCATGGCGTCCTCCACCAGTTAGCAAGGTGTTGTCACTCCGCTGGTCGCTGTGGAAAGAGAATGAGATTCCTCCTTTTTTGTCGGGGCGGTCCTTTTCTTTTTTGCCCATGCTTATCGTTGTCAGAGGCCTCAGGGAGTTTCTGCATATTTTAATAATTATTTTAATTCAATTTATTTTTTTTATTCCCTACAACACTATACCGACCTCGTGTCATATTTTGACCTCGTGGTGATCCAAACCAATACTAGCATGCTGAAAAATGAACATATGCGGAAGAAGAAACGACAGAAGAGATCAATCGAGAAGAGGATAGAAAGAAGGATGAAGAGGCTTTTTAATCTCAAGAAAAACAGCGACATCAAATAGATGAAAGAAGTGGGAAGTGGACGTCATATTCGTATTGTTGGAAGAATGCTACATGAAATAGGATCGCACTAAAAGAAAATAACATCAACAAAGAAACATGTAGTGAAAAACGAACGAATTAATTGTTTGATTTGAACTTTTATTGAAATATAACACAAATGAGGTCACTTTGGTGGAACTTCTTTGAATATATATATATTTACCAACCCCTCCACTGAGCCGGATGTGACACAAGGTCTATTTTTAAGCGAGGTTTTTCTTTGAATACACAGGTGGTTGAACCAGGGAGAAACAACAATTGTTGATTTTACCACAAAACTCAAGAAGACAAGACAAGATATGCAGAATATGATGACTTACAAATGTTCACTCAAAGAAAAAAAAGAAAGTGATATTGAAAAATTTTTAATGGTTCATGGTTTGGTTTAATAGCATATCAACCTTCGGGGGTTATTTAGTGCCAAAGCCATCCTTGTAGAAGGACAGTAGTGGTACTATGTAACCCATAACTGGAGAGATATAGAGGTTCAGTACCTTTCCCAAGAGTCTGAAAGGGAACGTAATACTCACTTCCTCCGATTTCATTGTCGATTACGTTAGCTACTACGTTACGTAGCATTCTCTTCAATCATTAATATATGGAACAATCTTGTTGAATTAAAACAAAAAAGGCTGTTAAAAATCGATAAAATCAAAATGTTACTTTCAGAAAAGATCTGTTTTAATTATTTGGGCAAAGTTTCGAAATATATCAGTAAAATAGAGAATGCTATTCCTACTTGTTTGCAATATATATATATATATATATATATATATATATATATATGCGTGTGTGGGTGTGGGTGTGTGTGTGTGCCTGCGAAAGTGTTTAAGCAAAAAGCGAATTTTAAATAAGCAGGTCTCCGCAAATCCAGAGAAGTCGACCAGTTTTCAAATAGATGGTATCTTGTCGGTTAGACTTCTAATACGCCGACTGTAATATCCCTCACATATGATGGTGAGACTCCAGTTCTGGAGATGTAGGAAATGTGGAGTACCCCATCATTGCCATTACACCCAAGACTACTTAAACCCAGAGTGGTTATACCTGTTAGAGTTCCATCTACGGGTCAAATAGATATTAGGATTCCTTGTATGGGGCAAATATATGTTAGGGTTCCATCTATGGGTCAAAAAGATCTGTTAGAGTTCCATACATGGGTTAAATAGATGTTAGGGTTCTATCTATGGGTCAAATATATATTAGGGTTAGATCTATGGGTCATAGAGATATTAGGGATCCATCTAGGGGTGAAATAGATGTTCCAATCTATAGGTCAAATAGATATTAGGGTTCCATCTATTGGTCAAATAGATCTGTTATGGTTCCATCTATAGGTCAAATAGAACTATTAGGGTTCCATTTATGGGTCAAATAGATCTGCTAGTATTCCATCTACGTGTCAAATATATATTTAGGTTCCATCTATGGGTGAAAATATGTTAGGGTTCCGTCTATAATTAAAATACATCTGTTAAGGCTCTATCTATGAATGAAAAAGATGTCAGGGGTTCATCTATGGGCCAAATAGATGTTAGGTTTCCAAATACGAGTCAAATAGAATTAGGGTTCTGTCTATGGGTCAAAAAGCTGTTAGGATTCCATCCATGGGTCAAAAATATCTTCTAGGGTTACACCTTTAAGGTTAAATAAATTTTTTAGGGTTTAATCTATTGGTTAAATAGATCTGTTAGGATTCTATCTATAGGGTCAAATAGAAGTTATGGTTCCCTCTATGGGTCAAATAGATATTAGTGTACCATTGTTATGAATTTGGACCTTGGGGATAGTCAAATTCACAGTTTACTCATAAATATGGACTCTCTCTCTCTCTCTCTCTCTCTCTCTCTCTCTCTCTCTCTCTCTCTCTCTCTCTCTGTCTCTCTCTCGTTTCCCTAGCAAACCAGCAGAAGTAGACAAGAAGTCCGAAGAGTTGAATTCGGGTCAAGGGTGCGTACTAATCGATTGACGGTCAAGTTTCCCTAATATGGGTGTATGAACTGGCAAGCAGCCCCTAGGAACGAGCGACCTATTTGAAGGCTGAATCCCGATTGGCTAAGAAGCCCACGTGATACGAAGCAGCGGGAAGGTCGAATCTGCAAAGAGGAAAAATCAGATAAGTCTGTTGGCCGAGAGATCTCTCAACAGACAGATATGTCTGTGATGCAAAGAGTAAACTGTCTTCCCCAGGCCAGGTCATATGGGAAGATTAAAAGGCCGCCAGAAAAAGGCTAAGAACTGCATGTCTAGTTTGTTCGTCGACTGACCACGAGAAAAACTAGAGAACAAGAAACTATTTGAAAATGTACCCAGAAAGACAGAAAGAAAGAGAAATTAACGGTCGGTGAAACGGGACACCAGAAGAAAAAAAAGATAGACATATAAAAAAAAGAAAGGGAGATGAAAGAAAAGGAGAGAGAGAAGTAAGATAAGCTTTCATTTCAATGTTATTACATCTTGTTGCTTACCCCCGTTCCTATAGCACACTAAACACGTCAAAAAATATTTTTGCACACATCATCACAAGAAAAATTATTGGTGAATTGTCCCGAAATTGTTGAAATATAGATATTTTTATTTTTGTCGTTAAAACTATTTTACTTCGCATACATGCCTTTATTTTTTGAGTTGATAAAATAATTCGTATTCTAAATTGTGCATTTCGTGTTGTCTTCATTTTTGGCTTGTTCGAAAATCTCTGCGTCATAGTTTTCCCTGTTCGTTTGTGGTTGAATGGCATCCCGAAATAGAATATTGTCCGACCTAATACCAGCAATATGCTTGGCGTTGTCCGGGCGATAGGCGTAAAGAAAAGGGTCGAGACTAAAAGCTTGTCACCTTCAGCGACAGTAAATCAGTTGGAGAAGTTTAATGACATCATCTATGGGTCAAATTGATATTAAGGTTCCATCTATGGGTCAAATAAATATGTTACGGTTCAATCTATGGGTCAAATAGATAATGATTCTATCTATCTTTCAATTAAATATTTAGCAGGTTGTTTTTGTTGTTAGCGAGAGGGAAAGTCTTGTTTGTTTTTAGCGAGGATAGGTTGTATTGTTTCCTCGCTAAGTGTTGTTAGTCCCCTCGCAAAGTTTTAAGAGTAAGTAAAGAAAGATGAAGAAGTAAGAAGTAAGATGCCGATAGTCGAAATGTGTTTTTAGGAATAGTTTTTATTTGCAGCATGGAAAATGTAGTTTGGGTTTGTGCTGCAAGACTCGTGGAAAGGTTGTGGATTTATGAGAAGGTTGAGATGGCAGCGTGTGTCGTCGGACGTGCGAGGGATTGTGTTCGCCGTAGTTTAGCGAAAGCCATGTTGCCGTTGGAGGAATTGAACTTTGGAGTCACCGTGGTTTTTGTCCGTCTGGTGGAGAGGCGTTCGTTGTCTCCATTAAAGTGGCCCAGAGGTGAATTAAGAGCTAGGTACCGAGAGCTTAATTGTGCCATCGAATTGACATAGCCAATTTTGGGGGTGACATAAAGTTGTGCCTGTGCGTGGCATGTTGAATGTATCTAATTTATATTCAACTGGGATTCCTTGCAAGGAATCCATAAATTAGATAGGTTCCCTCATGTGTCCATGCTGCTGCTGCTATTTAAGAGCCGCAGTGAGATGTCTGTGTTGGGCGACGTTGTCCAGCTAAAAAGACTGGGTTTGGCAGTTTACCCAATTTGCTGCCCGGAAAAGAAGTACCGGTATGAATAGGATAGGTCATCCTGATTGGGTGAAATTAAGTGTCGAATTAAATTGCGCGCCAAACCAAAATACGAAATTTTCCACCGCTACAAATATGTTGGTTCCATTTATGGGACAAATAGATATAAGGGCTCCATCCATAGGTCAAATATATCTTTTAGGGTTTCATCTGTAGGTCAAATAGACATTAGGGTTCCATCTATGGGTGAAATTGATCTATTAGGCTTCCATTTATGGGTCAAATAGATACTAGGGTCCCATCTATTGATCAAATAGACCGGTTAGGGTTCCATCTATGAGTCAAATACATATTAGATTTCCAACTATGGGTCAAATAGATCTGTTAGGGTCCCGTCTAGGGGGTTAAATAGATATTAGGTTTCCATTTATTGGTCAAATAGATCTGTTGGGATTCCATCTATGGGTCAAATAGATCTGTTACAGTTCCATCTATGGGTCAAATAGAACTGTTAGGGTTCCATTTATTGGTCAAATAGTTTTTAGGTTTCCATCTATAGGTCAAATAGATCTGCTAAGGCTCTGTCTATGGGTCAAATAGATGTTAGGGTTCCATCTATGGGTCAAAAAGAATTTAGGGTTCCATTTATAGGTCAAATAGGTTTTAGGATTCCATCTATAGGTCAAATAGATGTTAGCTTCTATCTATGAGTCAAATAGATCTGTTAAGGTTTCATCTATGGGTCAAGTAGATTTGTTTAATAGGAATATTTGATATCACATAAACATGGACAAAAAAACAAACTCTTCAGAAACAACTACACAAAAATGTAAATATGAATACGATTTCATTACCTCTAGGTATAAAATAATCCCGGGCAGGTTGACATGCCGTTAAAATCAATCAATCATACATATCTCTTGGAAGTTTTACTCAACCGATTTTGTAATTCTCAAAGTGAAGTGGCTTCCCATTATTTTACTTTTAATACTGACATGTCCCGAAAAATCTCCATTTTGATGTTACCATCGTTAGGTTTATCGTATGAACGTCTGCTTAATGATATTCTTCGAGATCTAAGTTCAGACGCAAGCAATAAATTTCGCTCATTAAATTTTGATTTTTGTGGAGCTATTCATTTTTTCTTTATCTCAATTAGTCACACCATTGATATAATTTTTCTGAGTAGTAAGGAGAAAATCTAAATTATTTCATTAATTTTTGACAATTAATTTACAAGCGTTTGTAATCAATTTGTTATGTATTTTTTGTGTAAAATCTTCATGATGAACAGCAAACACCGTCAATGTACCCAAGCTACTACGTTTCGAAAATTATTCGATGTTAAGCGAATTATCTAATTCTTAAAATCCTATGAAATTAAAAAAAAAAAATTTTAAAAAAAGAGAAAAAAAGGAATTACCTTTTTTTAATCTAGTTTTCAATTGTTCAACACCTCAGAGACAGAAAACAGGATTGGGGTTGTAGATTAAAACGATTCACTCATGAAGGGACGGGGATCTATTGGTTTTCATACCAAATAGTAAGGAGACATCGAACATTCTGTTTTCTATTTCTACTTCAACACCAATATTTCCCAATGTTTTAATGTTTCTTTCCAATCAAAGAAACAGCTACACTAAAAGAAAAATAAAGCGTTTGTAATTTTTTAAATTTTATCTTATTAATTTCATTTTATTCATTCATCTATTTATTTATCTGCTCAAAATAAAGTTCGGAGAAAACAGACAATAAAATTAATGAATGAATGCCAAAAAAAAAAACAAAAAAAAAAACATAAAGAATGTAAATCTTAGGTGAAAGTATAAAGAAAACAATATTTGATTTGAAATATTTAGATGTGGCACAAGGCCGTATGAATAGAGACTTACACTTACTCATGAAGGTTTACTAGTCTAGCTTACTAAACATTACACCACCCGCCTCATTGTGTGTGTAGCCAAGATCCAGCAAAAAACGGCACAGTAACATTATAAATAGGATTTTATATTCGAACTAAAATAATTTCCTATTCAATTTGTAACTGAATGATAATTTTGTTGAATCAGCGTTCGCGCTGAAATATTTTTTTAAATCATCAAAATTACCGAAATAATGGAGCTAACTATGAAATACAAATGAAAATCATTCACTACTTTCTAAATAGAAGCGCCAATATCATCATGAACCTCTGTTAACAATGAAATGCTAATTAGAATTCTTCACTCCTTTTAAATAGAAACATCAGTATCATCATGGACAGTGTTAACTATAAAATGCTTATTAGAATCCTTTACTTCTTAAATAGAAGTATCAAAATCATCATGGACATCTGTTATCAATGAAATGCTTATTGGAATTCTTTACTACTTAAATAGATTGCCCAGTCGGCGAGGGTTGCAGAATACACTGACTGCATCTCTGCAGAAAGGTAAGACTCCCCCAACGAGTGTCCTGTATATGACATTAAACAATCTGATAGTGACGCTCCAGTAATGCTGGAGCCTTGGGGAATGCAGCGTTCCCCTTCATTGCCATTACTCCCAGGTCCACTATAGCCCGGAGTAGTAGCACCTTATAGGGTCTTATCTATGGGTCAAATAGAACTGTTTAACATTTAAACTGAGTGCAAACAAATGACTTATGCTAAACTGAATTGTTTGAAAAAGAACTGTTTGATCATTTACCTGTGTGTAAACAAATGATTGATATTTAATTGAATTATTAGTGATATATAATAATACTTGGAACTCTTTAACTTTGTTGACTTACGTTTACAAATCATATATATCTAATGAATATGTATATATTGGATTTGACATTAAACAACCTACAATGGTTGATATGCCATAAAACCAAACCAAACCAAATCTTTAAATAGAAGCTTCAAAATCATCATGGACAGCTGTTAAAACACAAATCTATCAGCATCTTGGGTCGAATCCATGGGGAGTAGGAGATTTGTTGTTATTTGGTTTCGTAAGTTGTGGGATTGAAGGTCTGTCCTGTTGTCTAGTAAATATGTTCATCAAAGGCTGCTACTGGTGGGAAAGTGAGTCAGCGTGCCGCTAAGCAGACATTATAGGACTTTACACTCCTATAAATTATTTTAGGTGGTATGCCACTTGTTCCCACAAAGATGGCGGACGCTCAATATTCAATCTCGGGAAACCATTGGCCAGGAGGACCAGGTGATATGCTTAAAACTACGTCGGCGCGCGTAAATTCAAGTCCTGCGTCTTTGAGCCACCTACAAGACGCGTATTTTCTATAAATACGTCGTCTTCAAGCACCCTCTTTCTCTTTGACCAAATTTCTTCGTAGCAGCAACACACTCCTTTCAGCGTGAATCAACAGGAGAGAAAAGCAACACCATGAATGGGCCTCGCAGACATTCATATACAAGGACTATGAGACGCTTTCCCGTCTCTGAGAAACTGCCCGTTTCTAACCATAAAAAAAGGACATTTTAAACTTGTAATTCTTTTTGTAGATTAGTTGTGTTACACACCTATACACACACACACACGAGCTCACACATATACACACACTATTATTTTGTTAGTAGAGTTAGTAATATTTTTATGTATCAGTGTAAGATTTATTGTTGTAGAATATAAATTTGTTTTTGTTCGTCGCCTTGTTTTAAATGTTCATTTTGTCCGCGCCGTTTTACAACCTTTATTTGTTTCATATCTTTACTCATTTGTTGCATATTCTTTACTCCTTCATTTATCCATATGCTTATTCAACCTTTTTTCTAAAACACCAAACTCTATATCAAACTAAAACATTAAATAGTCGGAGACCATAAATAGCAAAAATTCACTCACACCACTACTACAACATATGGTTCATGGGGGCCGGCGGAGGTCAAGGGCAAAGCTATGTTGCCGTTTGATATCTGACTCCATTCTGAGGTTATTTTATTTTACCCCACGTTGTCTAGTTGATGTAACTCTTTGAACAAAAAGGCCCAAAAAGAATTATTCAAAAGAAGACAGCAACAGACAGAAGACGAAGACGTTTCTTTTATATTTTTTCCTTTATTTCCTGGGTTCAATAACCATTCAATGGGTGAAGTAATTCTCCCTGAATATTATTGGGGATTTTTATAAGCCCCGAAAAGCCCGGTTTATTCCTATGTTTTGTAAAAGAATAAACCGTACTTCAAACAGCAGTAGGGAAATGGGTGACAGCTTTTGAAGAAAGGAGACGAACGACTTTTAATGTAACAAAATTTATATACAACAACAACAACAACAACAACAATAAACAGGGTTTTACACCAAATGGAACAAACAACGAATATGTAAGAGTCCAAAAAGAGTTCAAGGTTCAGATAGGTGGTAGGGTTTTGTAAGGTTTGTAAGGTTTAGTTGTAAGGTTGTTATAAGGTAAAGTTATAAGGTAAAGGTTTAAGGTAAGGTAAGGTAAGGTTAGGTTTTGCAGATAAAATGCCTGCTGGAACTTAGCTGTATGTCCAGTTCCTTTTAATTCAGCACGTGCTTTCGTCGCTCTTGGGTCCTGGCTGGTGGAAGGTACCAAATACGTTTGCTTTCAAGGGCTGCTACGAATGGACCTGTTGTTAACAGCAGTGGGAGTGGAAAAAAGAGAGAGAATCTCCAGTCGTAGCTCTTTTTATGGTGGACGCCACGAGACCCCAAGGGGCTGCTGATATTCGGTGAAACAGGATCACCAGTTCCTTAACAAAATTTCTACAATACAATTGAAATGGTTGAATCCCCCAGTCAAGGTGTTTAAAAATACGTTAATCGTTTCTTGGTATATGTGTGTCCTCATTTGCTATTTTAAAGCTTTAACAATGGTTAGTCGCTTTTGGAAGTTTGTCGAAATCCAGTGTTTTATTTCGTAATTTATTTCGTAGCCTTTTATATTTCGGCATACTGTTAACCGAGATGACTGCTACTGGTGAAAGGACAAACCTACGCTTCGCCCAAAGACGAATGCGTGGCGTCTCCACCAGTTAGCAAGGTGTTGTCACTTCGCCGGTCACTGCCTGAAAAAGCATGAGCCTCCTCCTCTTGTCGGGGGGTCCCTTTTTCCTTACGCATGCGTCGTCCCTTATTCCTGTCAAAGACCTCAGGGAGTTTCTGCATATTTTGATAATTTTCTTTTTTATTCAATTTAAATTTTTTTAAAATTTATTTATTCATTCCTTACAGGTTTTCCCCACCAGCAGCAAGAGAGCAAACCTTCATGAGTGAGTTCAGTTCTCATTGGGATCCCCATTCATATGTCTTTGTGCCACATCTAAGCAAAAAGGTTTGTAAATTACCACTGCTGAATCAGAAAAAGTTTCTCTTTAGTGCCAGTTGTCCATTTCTTTCGGCAGTTTCTGACTTCCTGTCAAGGGGTTCTGGGAACTGCTACCTTTTGAATTCATTTTATTTCATCTATCTATTTTTTTTTTTTTATTAATCACCACAAATCATCTCTATAAATAAAAATGTAAATGTTTGTTACTAACCGATAATCTCCAGTTTTATACCACTAATTGGTTTAGAATTTTGTGAGAGTACTTCATTCGAATTCAGGGATGATTCTATATACTTATTATCCAAAAATATCACAATAATTAAAAAAAAATATTTTTTAATAAGTCGTTTTTCACTAATTGGTTAAAATTTTGTGAGAGTATTTCATTCGAATTCAGGGATGTTTTTATATACTTATTATCCAAAAATATTACAATAATTAAAAAAAATATTTTTGATAAGTCGTTTTTCTCCGAGAAAAGCCGAACGCGAATTGTGAAGGTAAACATTACTTTCGTTTTCCAAGAATTTTACACATGATTTTTTTCTGTCTTTATCACTTTTCTTTCTTTTTTGGTTAACTTAAACAGAGACACTAAACTTTGAACCATATTTCGTTGGTTCAGTAGTAAGTAAATTTTTATTCTGACGAATTGTTTACAAAATATTTTCTTTTCTTTTTTCAACATTCTTCAACGAAAGACAACCATTAAAAAGTTTTCTTTCTTAAACTGTTTTCCAAAAATATTACTATAATTTAAAAAAATATTTTTAATAAGTCGTTTTTTCCCCGAGAAAAGTCGAACGCAAATTATGAAAGTAAACATTACTTTCGTTTTCCAAGAACGTGAATTTTTTTTTTCTGCCTTTATCACTTTTCTTTCTTTTTTGGTTAACTTGGGCAATCATATGTTGCCTGTTCCAGAGTCGGCAATCCAGACAATCTCTTTATCAACACGGAAACTGGAACTACCAATAATATTGTGTATCCACAAGTATTGGAAAATTAAACATATTAGAAATATGCATGTTCTTTTTTTCCCATTTAAACAAACTGAATCACAGCAACGCGTGGCCGGGTACAGCTTGTATATGACTAAAATTCTCACATTATTTGTATGCATAGAACCGTAGCCTAGCAAAAACTGTGTTTCTCGTTGTAAAGCCTTGATTAATGCAATACACTAAAAAACATTGTTTGAGAATAAAACAATTTTCTGGTCAATTTGCAACGAAATGATAATTTTGCAGGATCAGCATTCACATTGTATTTCATGTTTAATCATTTAAATTTTTGATGCAATAGAAATAACTATGAAATGCTTATTAGAATCCTTCGCTCGTCATTCCTAAAAAATAGAAGCATTAATATAATAATGTAATAGGGGACCCAATGGATTCACGGGGCGTCTAGTGTACTTTTTTTTTTCTTTAATTGTTGGCACTTTTTACCACAAGTGATTTCCATTCTAAATTTATGAAACTTTTAGCCCCATGTTTGAATTTTTTTGTGAATCTTTTGAATTGAATCGTGGTTAAAAACAAAACAAAACAAAAAACATAATTTTGATAAAGCAGGCATAAGAAAATGAAAAAAAGCACATCTTTAAAACTCAGTGTTGCATCTAAAGAAATACGTCTTTCTTTATAGGTGCCCCTGTACATTTCCAGAGAAAAATACGATTTAAAATCCCCACCACCACAAGTGTGTGTGTGTGTGTGTGTGTGTGTGTGTGTGTGTGTGTGTGTGTGTGTGTGTGAGATACTCTTCTCTTTCAAAGTTTTTATACCACGGAACACTAACAAATAAAGGAAAGCTGTCAGTAAGTAGCAAGCAAGTAAGTCGAGACGTGTACAGAATTTTGTTTTTTTTTTTCTTTTTCTTTTTTTACTATACTTTTCTTTCTTTTTATTTTTGTATTCCTTTCTTACGCTTCTATTTCTTTTAATTTTCTTTTTTTTTTATCTTGTTCTTTCTCACTCGTCTTTTCATGGTTTTCTGTTGTTTTTTGTTTGTTTTCCTTCTTTGTCTAATACAATCTACCCTCCTCTTTCTTTAACTCATACTCTTTCTTCCTTACCCTCCCATTTATGTCATACTGGTTCTTCCTTTAATCTCTTGTTTAGTCTTAACATTTTTCTTATATTCCACACCACTGTATTTCTTTTAATCTTCCATAACCCGTGTTTGTGATGATTCACATTTCTTTTTTTAAATCAGTTTGTACATTCTTTTACTTTCACTCATTTATTTTCAAGCTTAATTCCAACTTTTCCTCTTTATTTCATTCTTTCTTCCTCTCTTTATTTATTTCGTTTAAAAGAACCTGTCCCTCGCACAGCAACAAATAATGATAATACAATTGTCTTAGATTATATCATATCATATCATAATATATATATATATATATATATATATATATATATATATATATATATATATATATAATCCGAGGAGAAAATCAAGGGGGTATGAATATCTAATTTGAGTGCTTAATGCCAACGGCTTTCATTAATTTTGGAAAATTTACGAAACCAAAGAAGTGATTTTTTTTCTTTATATATATATATATATATATATATATATATATATATATATATATATATATATACACAAAAGAATTTTCTCGGTCACAATGAAAACATCTCCACCCACGAAATATATTAAAAATTAAAATACAAAGAGACAAGTTAAAAAAATTTGACACCAAGTCCACTAATGACATTCCATTCATTCATTTTAAATCATTGACCGGTGACCTTGAAAGGAAAAAAAAGAATGGAGAGTAAAAAAATGTTTGTCTTGTTCAACTATTTCGTTTCGAAATGGTTAACCATACACATGATAGAGTCGAAATATTTTCCTTTAGAATATAAGTTCTTTTTTTTTTTTTTTTTCAACATGATCACAGCATCAGTCAAACGTCATTCATGCATCTTACTTTCACATTTCTGCTGTCAAGTCACGTATAACGCGTACATGTGACTTGCACGTACTGATCACGTGAAACCCACCTGATATCTATATAAAAAAATTTTTTTTTTCATTATATTAAAAAAAAATGTAGATATAAATTCATTTATCGTATTTTATTCAAATCGAATAATATATAAATGAATTTTTAAAAAAATGCTGCGTTTTCCTGAATTCGATTTAAAAATAAAGATGCTGGATCTAATAATAATAATTAATGCATCGAAAAAGGAAATATAATTAAGTAGAAAAGGGAGGAGGTGAGGTAGTCGGAGCCGCACCTCTGGACCAATCAGAAGACGTTACGTCATACGCCACTATTGCAGCAGTTGATTTTTTTCCTCACTGTGACAGGACAACTTTGCGCTGAACAGACGTAGGTTTCGTTTTTCCTCTTATTACTGCTGTGATCAACGCGTTTATTTATTTATTTTATATTCATTCGTCAAAGATTTCCGTGAAGAATAAAGAAGAAGAAGAAGAAAAAGAAGAAGATCAACAACATGGCGTGCCCTTCTTTGCAGACTATAATTGAAGATATTACTTGCAATACCGACAAGGTAAGAGTCATTAAAGAGGTAAATAAATATATTTTATTTTTATTGTTGAAAACGAATGAATTCTTCATCTTAGTAAAAAAAACAAAAAAAAAACAACCACCACCCAAACATAAAAATGTTTTAGTTCTTATAAATCAGTAAGAATTAAATTACCCAATTAAATTTTAATTCATAGATTCTAAACAAGCCAAATTTTTTGTTTATAAAACAATTTGATTTACATTTTTCTCTTACAATTTTCAAGAATGCGGCATTTTTCTACCTTTTACATTGAATTCCCGATTATTCTATCTGCCATTTTGTTTTGTGCAATTTCCTTCCTTTTTGCCATTGATTTTAAAAAAATAAAAATAAATTAAATATATTTTAAGTTTTAAGATTTTTTTCTCTTCTTTATTTAATCTACTGAATATATAATCTGAGTAGATAAAAGAAAACAATAGAAATCGTGTATTGATTCATTCGATCTATTCAGGATTATTATTAACAATAATAATAATAATAATAAACTGGTGTCTGAAAGGGTGGGACTTATTTGAGTAAATATATGTTTCAGATGCTAAAAAAAAACACTTTTGTTATTTTACTTTGAAAATAAATTTGAAACAAGTATTAGATCATTAAATTTTATAATATTATTTTTCTCAAAATACATTAACGCCATGAAACATCTTTGAAAGGGAATTGTAAAAAAAAAAATCTTAATTCTTAATTTAGTGAGATTATATGTAATAAGATCAAATAATCTGTTAGATTTAAATTCAACTTTTAAAAGTGATAATAATACTTTATATTTATTTCTTTATTGAAAATTAAAATAGTCGTTTAATATACGTAAATCAATTAAAGAAAAATTACAAATGCGAAAAAAAAAAAAAAGATCTATTTATTTGTTGTTAGCGTCAAATATTTATTTTCTCTGTTCAAATTTTCTTTATTAAAGCAAAAAAAATTTTTCAAAATGACCATTTTAAAATATGGCTTCATATATATATATATATATATATATATATATATATATATATAAGTACATACGTTTGTATGTACTTATTTTCTTTGTTTTACTTCAATTTTTATGACAATGTGATGATAATTACTATAAACTATATTGCAGATTGACAACAGATTATTAAAATATATATAATTCCAGTGAATTTTAATAATCTCTGGTTTTCAAGCTGATGTTAAACGTTTACATTATCATTGTGATGTCATTGATAATATTGAAAAATGAAGTAAAACAAAGAAATAAATTTTATGTGTGTATCACAAAATGTCATGAATTTTATTCTTGTAAGGAAAATATAAACAACAAACCATCATTGATTTGATTTTTATTGATTATTTTAGGCAAAGAGACACATTCTCCTCAGACTTATTTATTTTCCCTGGAGATTTTTTTTTCTTGTAAAATCCGATGAATGAAAAACAAAATACCCCAGATCTTATACACAGTGGCTTTATTTAGTTAGTTTTTATATTTACTTACTATTTTAGTGGTTGATACCGCCTCTGCTACTATAAAAGCAGTCAGAAATATTTAAGGTAGAAGATCTGTGCCATTGGTCACGTATCCCTATTTTAATTTATGCAAGGGAGCTTTTCTTTGTGGGTTTTTTTCTTTTCTTTTAATGCTTTTTTTAATTCTGATTCCGACCCCTTTAAACAGGAGTGGATGGCTAGATTATTGACTCTCACCTTTTTTTATCTTTCTTTCTTTTTGGATTATTATTATTTTATTCTGCCTACTCCTGCTATTTATCTCTTATTGACAAAATTCAATGAGGAAGGATTGTGTGTTGTAAATACTGACTACTGTCGTAGTAGTAGTAGTAGTAGTAGAGAAATAAATGTCATTCGTAAAGATGATCTTTTTTTTTTCTTTTTTTTTCCCCCCTTTTTCTTTTACTTTCCTGTTGACAGCATCTGTGTAATTAAATAACTTAACTATTAAACTAATTGTCGTCTACCGGGGCTAATTAAAAGATGATGGCCAAAATTAGAAATAAATGCGCAATAGTTTTAACTTCGAAATTTTAACGGTGACTTTTTAAAATTTGTAAATACGTAAAGGAAAAAAATCGATCGAATTTTATTTTTGTTTTCACCGTATCCTCAACACCATGTTTGAAATAAAATGACGCATTTCTCTGGAATGTGAGCAAATCATCTGCTGCTGCCTCTACTGCGGTGATTTAGTTGCTTATTATTTGATTTTACTTGTTAATAAAACTATTTTTTTGTCTATACCATTATCATAATTCGTTTTTGTTATATTTTTGCATAGAAAATATGTGCGCAATAGAGGAGGGGGTTAATGATGATGATTACTACTACTACTACTACTAATGATGATGCTGCTACTACAGCAGCAGTTGCCTTTGCTAAAGCTAATACAACTATGTTGAGTTACAGTAATGAATATTGAAAAATAATCTTTTAACTTATTTTAAGCTATTTTATATTAAAACAAATTAAATATTTGGAAAAATGGAACTTAAATATTTTGTTTTTTATTATGGATCTTTTTGAAAATTTAAGACATCTATCCTTCTGGATAATTTCTAAAATGGAAAAATAAATATATATATCACATAATATCATTTTCTTTCTTTTTAATTCAGAGCCGAGATGAACAAGCAGTTGTGATGTCCATGGCAGCTTTTTCCTTTGGTATGTACAGCACTAAAGATTGTAATATATTTCCTCCTTAATCCCATCCTCAATATACTCCAAACTTAACCTCCCCCTTTTAATAACTGGACATCTTCATTAATATCCCTTATTTTTCAAGTTGTGATGTTTGTACCTCACCATCATCTCACTTATTATTATATTATTATTATTATGTCCATTT
Organism: Sepioteuthis lessoniana; assembly: GCA_963585895.1. Taxonomy (NCBI): domain Eukaryota; kingdom Metazoa; phylum Mollusca; class Cephalopoda; order Myopsida; family Loliginidae; genus Sepioteuthis; species Sepioteuthis lessoniana. The sequence goes on from OY757937.1 coordinate 68,233,110, forward strand.
TTCTTGATCAATTTTGGCCTTCCTCAGTTTTCTTTATCTCTTCACTATTTTTTTTCTGTTTTTATTTAACTTCAGTTTCCAAATTCATATTTAGTGATGATTCAATAAATTTTTAATTTTTTTTTTTTTTTTTTTTTTTTTTTAATCACAAATTTGAATTTTAATATTATAACATTAAATATATTTAATTGTAGTTTAAACAAAATATAGATTCTCTTTCTAAAAACGAAAAAAAAAAATCTACTTCTGCTATCTAAATAAAATTCTTTCAGTGATTACTATATTAAAATTTTCTTTAGCTAGATTCAATTTAATTTTTTTTTCCCCAAAAATTAAGTGTGTGTGTGTATGCGCAATATGTATATTATATTCAATTTAGATGATTTTTTTAAAAATCTCATTTTATTTTTTTTTACACTTGTATAAAGAAAAGGTTATGATTGCTATATTATTTAATTCAGTGAAATATCTTGTTAAAAATTATATTATTATATATTATCTTAGAAATGTGAATTATGTATATGGTGTGTGTGTGTGATTTTATTTAAGTAGTTGTCTATTTGGGTAAATCCAAAGAAAAGTCTGTCAGTCAAGTATTAAGTGCTCAATATTTGCATGGAGCAGATTTGCTGAAAAATAACTGAAGTTTGCTATCTAGGTTTCATTGAAGAGATCTTAAAAACTTCCTGAAGATTCTTGTGGTGAAACCTAGGTAGTGAACGTCAGTTATTTTATTCTCTTCTATAATATCTTATATAATACATATATATTTTTATTATAAAATCTTATTTTACTATGAAATGCTTTTTATCACACCTTATTGTTAAAAGGTTTTTTGTGTTGTTTTTTTTTTTTTTCCATTTCCTGGCCTTGTTTTCTTTTCTTTTAAATCTAATCACCAGTTTACAGATGTATGTAGACTAATTTTGGTAATTCTTCTTACCATAAATCTAACTATATTCTTGTCTATATACAGTCTGATAAACAAGTAGATATCTAGGGCTTTCCATTTATCACTTGGAGAGAAACAAACATCACAATTTGTTTGAAAAGTTGCACCAGGTACTGGAAAATTTCTCTTTAAGTTATATATCAGAGTTATCTATAATTGAAAGTTGTTTTAGTAGACGTTTTTTCAACCGTTTGTATAACTGACTCTTTTTAACTTTATTTTTACCTTCCATATCATTTGAATTTAGATAAATGTTTTAACAACTGTTATATTAATCAACAATTTTGGAACATGAAAAAAATCAAAATGTCTCACTTTATATTATATGAATATATAATATGTATGAGGCAATTCATTTGTTTTTGTCTCCAAAAGAGTCAGTTGTACAAACATTTAACTGATTAATGTTTTCATTATGTTAGTAAATAAACGATTTTTATCTTGATTAGACCCGTGATGAAGTCAGAATTTTTAGTTTGCTGTTTATAAATGAATTTTAATCTCATTTCTTATTAGACTTAAACTAGCAATTAGCCATTTTTGTTGAACATATGCTAATTAAAGTAAATTGTGTGCATTTCCAAGTCTTTTGTTAGGGATATCTAGAAAGTGTTTTTAAAGGTAAGTATTCATTAAACATGTTAGAAAGTTTCATAGTAATTAAAATAGAAATTTATGTAGATTTTATAAAGACATGATACAATTTTGTTTGAAGTAATGCTGTATAGTCCAGGTTAAAAGCGTGGTTAGGGTAATTTGAAGCTGAACATTTTTACTTTATGATGCAGGTATCATTAAGAATAAAGGTTATGGTAAATGAGTCAAAAGCCTAGTTTGTTTACCAAAATTTCACTTGTTCCCCAATGATACATGCATCAGAAAAATAAGGTCTAAAAACGTTTGTTTTTTGGGTTACCATTACCGCTCTTTTAACCTGGACTAGTATACATGAAAAGTGTTTCCTTTTTTTTTTTTTTTATTAAATGTAAACTTCCAACATGTTTAATAAATTAGTTCCCTTAGAATTGACTAAATTTGATTTCTGCCTGGAAAAGAAGCTACTGAGAAAGGCTTGATTATTAGTCACACACGCACTTTTTTTTTTTTTTTTTTTTTTTCTAAGAAAAAAAAATCTGTAAAATTCAAGATTGTGCAAGATCATTTGCGGGTAGATTTTATTTTTAAAAATGGCTTGAAATATGCTGGTATTTACCATCTCTGCCATAGCAAAAAAGTATTGAACAATTTTGTATCGTAGAAATAAGACATTGTTAGTATTTCATGTTGACTTTGCTCTTCAAGATAATTTTGTGGATTTTCTTGAAGATTCTTCTATGGTCCTATTAATGTCCATTATTATGAGTTTCATTTGGTTAAAGTAGAAAAATTTTGTCATAGCTAATCTTTAGTCATTCTGCTGTTAGATACATCTTAATGTTAACACCAGATATATATATACATATTCATGTACTTTTTTAGTTTTTGTTATCATGCCTGGTGCAACAATAAAAAATTACCCTTTTGGATTTATTGGCAAATAATATTTTAAAAAACACTTGAAAAAAGAAAAGCAAATGAATAAATGTCAGTCCAAAAAAAAAATAAATAAATAAAATGACCTTTATTGTCAGCCTTGCTGTTCATACATGTATACTATGGTCAATGGTAGTATAGTATAATATGTGTGAATGTTTGGTGCTTGTTTTGATTTTGTTGGTTTCAATTCAAAATATAAATGTTTTTTTTTTTTTTTTATAAAAATTAAATGAAGTTTTTTTTTAATTTATACTGGTAATAAATAATAGAATTTTTTTTTTTTTTTTTTTTTTTCCTGGTATTAAAAAAAAAGTTTTTTAATTGTTACTAATGCTGATTTATTTGATTTAATTTTCATACCTGTGCTTATAAACTGTTAAATACTTGATAATTGTAATTGAAACCAACAATCCAAATGATGAATCAGGGTGTCTGTGTTGAATGACAGATTTAGGTTGTTGCCTTGAGTTTTGCTGCTGACATTCAGTTTCTTGCAGATGAGAGGATTTTGGCCCACATCAAGCTGGTGATCACACTGGCGACAAGATGGCTACTGAAGTCTGCTGGGATATATGTATCCAACATATGAGGTGGCAACCTGTAAACTACCATTTCTCCTCCTCCTTCTCCTCCTCTTCCTCTCTTCTTGTGTTCTTTATCTTTTTTTTCCCTTTTTATAGTTTTTTTTTTTAACATTTAAAAAAAAAAAAAAAAAAAATTCAAAATGTGAAATTATTTTCTAATTACTATTAGCAAAATAAACTAAACACAACTTACATTTAACGTGACCTCTGCTCTTGCACAAAGCCATCTTTTCAAAATCTGCATGCAAATATAAAATCATTTTTTTATGGCAGTTTTTTTTTTTTTTTTTTTTAATTATGCATGATAATCTAAACTTCTATAAGCTAATTATTAGGAGATTCTACATAAAAATTATTTTAGTTGGTTGCACATCATACTTATTGACTTAAAATGAATTGGTTGTAATTTTTGAATAGAATCTTACATTTTTATTAATGTCGTTTATTGACATTGTTATTAATGTTAGCAAATAGTAAAATGCTTTCTGCTATTGTTTCTTTACTAAATAGAATTTGATATATATAGTTTATAATTTTAAAAAATTAGAATTCTATTAATAATACTTAATACAGTTGTATTGTGTATCAAAAATGTTCAGATACTTATTGGGTTACATTTCTTTTTTAAATTATGATAATTGCTTTGTTTACACTTTCCTTTTTGAACCAGACAAACTAAGATATAACCCACAGATAGTTTTAGGATATCTGATGTTGAGTAATGATAGCTTCAATGTTGCTTGTTACAAATTAAAATGACTATAAAGATTCTTCTTCCTTACAAATTGTGTACTTCTGTAATAATCAGAAAATATTTTATCTAATTTTGTAATATTTACTTAGTGCAAATTTTTTTTTTTGTATATAATAGCAGGTGATAACTGATTGTGTAAAATTCACTGGTACTCACTTATGAAAGAAATAGATTTATATTTTCATAGTTACCACTATTCATTTGAACTATTTAGTATCAAATAAAATCCCTTCTCAAAGATATCTTGCTTTATATTGACTGCTGTTATGCTTTTAGTCCAAGTTAAAACTGCAATAGAGATAACCTAAAGCTGATTTTTTAGACCTATATTTTCCAATGCAGGTATCATTGGGGAATGAGAAAAGTTTTAGTAAATAGGCAAGGCTTTGACCCATCGTTGCTCAAAACTTTTCTTGTTCTCCAATGATAACTGCATTGGAAAAATAAGAACTTTAAAAAAAAAAAAAAAAAATTGCCTTTGGGTTATCCTTATTGTGCTTGTAACTTGCCTTATTATCTAAGCATAAATTTTATTTTCGGTGATTAATACTGTTTAATTAATATATTTGATTATTTATGAGAAATAAGGTCTGATATCTTTTATTGATTTTAAAAATAAATGACTGATTTGGTGTGCACTGGCTAATTAGATCTCTTAAACCTGTCTACCCACCTGATAATGTAGGGTAACAATACTAAAAAAGAAATACATACAAAATGTTTTGTGTAACACTTATAAAAAGAAATTAATAAAGATATGGTTTGATCAAATAACTGCTAGATAAATTTAAAACCCTATTTTGATTAGTCTTATAGAAATATTTGCACATGCATAATGTGATTGATTATCTGTTTGATTATAATAAAGTCTGAGGCGTTATTTTTATCTATAAGTGATTCAGAATTTTCTAAATGAGGGTGACACTAAGGTTTTTAAATTTTATTATTCAATTGACAAAAATTCCAACCTACTACTTTGTGTAGAATTCTATCATTTAAAGATTGAATTGTGCAAGAGCATTGGGGAAATGCATAATAGGTGCATATTACATCACTTTGCTATTTATTTCTCTCTGAGTGTTTATGATCACATGGTGTTAATTCCTTCATTGGATTGAAAAAGTTCTAATGTTGTTAGTTGGTTAATGTCAGGCACGAAAAGGGGTTTTGATATTTTGCACCTATTTGAAACAAGTGGCTTTTAGTTTGCCTGCCTTATTTGGTAAATATTAAATTTCTCTTATTTTTTTTTGTTTTTTTTTGTACTTAGATTATATAAGAAATTGTCTAGGGAACATTTTCAGAGACAAGACCTGAGTATTTAACTTTTATCTTTTTCTTATGTTTTCTTTCTTCTTTTTTTTTTGTTTTGTTTTTTTTTTTTCTCTTCACTTCATTGAAGAGAAAGCATTTGTAAAATAAAAATATTTTCCATAAGAGCTGCTTTTTAAAACTTTCAGATTCTACAAGAATACCAAGGAGTATCTATATTTAGATGACATAAAAAAGTCACCTATCAGAATATATTGCACTATGTGTTCATGAATATTCAGAGATTAATGAATGGTTCTACATCTTTGCGCACACACACACACACATACACACTGATAATAAGACTGGAACAATTTGACTTTTTTTTTTTTTTTTTTCCTTTTTCTTTTCTTTTTTTTCTTTAACTAAAATACTTTTTCTATTTATGGCAAATGGTTTGTTGATTTTGTGATGAATTGAATATAATGAAATATATTTATTAGGTTTAATTTGGTGAACTCCCTACACTTGTGAATATTATTTTTGGTTATTAATCATCATTTAATTGTAGACATAGTTTAAATATTGTAGTTCAATCTTGACCAATATTCCTTAATTCGGCAATCTTTCATAACTTAAAAATATATTGTTATTACTTTCAATCCATTAATCCTGTTGGGTCCACCCCCAGTGTGGATACGAGGTGCAACTAATTTTAAAACTCTCACTTGCTTGTTTCTTAATGATATAACAGATGTGTCAGATTCCAACTGTTGTTACATACTTTTTTTTCCCCTCTCTACAGTAAGTTATATCCTTTCCCTTATGATTGGGTAACTTACATATGATGCCTAATAAATTCCTGTTCCTAAATGTTGTGATTCAGGATGAAATATATTGTTTCTCATGCTGTTGATCATGATTTTATAGAATATGGGAATTTCATTTTGCATCATGATCTGATCTGGTTTTGATTCAACCATCAGCCCAAGATTAAGATGTTAGAAGGATCGTGTGCGTGTGTGTGTGTGTGCGCATGCGCATCTTGAAAATAGGAGAAAGTGATGTCTTATTTGGAACTCTTGGTTGAGTTTCCATGACATCTTGGCTCTTGTATGTGGAACTGAAGCTTTCAATTGTCACCTTATTTCTCTTTTTCCTCCTACTTCCCAATTTCTAGGTCTTTCTTATAGAAAGCTGACTTTTTTTTACCTGCAATTGATTCTGTTCCTGTTTAAATTTCTTAGTGAACACAACTATTTCTGATAAAAGGAGTAGGGTTTGATCACTTACACCAAAAACACAAGATCTTGCTTTTTATAATTTTTATTTATTGTTTTATAATGAAGTGGGTAGACTGTTAAGTAGTTTTTAACTAAAATAATTTCATTTATAATTTTACTTCTGAAATCAGGGAACTATAGTTTTAAAGACTAATGTTTTATTCTTGTCAGTTAAATTTGTTTTACAAATTGATCTTTGGTAGATTACTAATCTGTTAATTATTACAAAGAGTTTGTTTGTCCTCTATGGATGGCCAAACAGTTTGATGTAGAACTATCAAATTTGCAATGCATGCCTACTGGACCCATGAGAAAGTTTTAACAACCTGGACATGGAATTATTGCTTAGTTGAGATTAAAAATCCAGACAAAAAACAAAAATATTCAAATTCATCTTTTGAATTTTAAGGTATTTCCTAACAAAAGTACAGTTCTTTTCTACAGAATACTTCATATAAAAGAAAATACTTGGTAGGTTTCTCACTTATTAAATAAGTGAGAAACCTACCAAGTATTTTCTTTTAAAACAATTACTATTAACAGTGCTTCAGTGTGAATTTTTAATTGATGATAAGTGGTAAAATAACTAAGTCTTTACCTCTTACCTGGTATAGATAGGTACTAAAGTTTTGAATAAATCTTGGGTTGGTTTGGTTTCTTTTGTTTAATGTCATATCAAGCTATCCTTGTAGGAAGAAAGTTGTGGTACTATTTAACCCATAGCTAGATATAAATCTTTAAATTAAGAATAATATTCATCACCTCTCAACATTTTTTATGCCAAAAATAATTCACATGGATTGTTTGCTCATTGTTCCAGTCTTATTTAATTCAGTGGGGAAAAAAGTCATAAATCATTTTTAAAATATTGAAAAAAAAAAAGAAAGAAAAAGAAAAATAGTTAAAATGTTCCTCGAGATATATTTAAAAAAAGAAAAAAAAAATCCTAATCCAAATCCCTAGGTTTTTTTTCCTTTCTAATGTCCCAAATGTTTTCTCTGTATAACTTTGTGAACTTGTGCTTGTTTGATGATAAATGCCTATAGCTTTGATGGGGTTTTTTTTCTAGATTTTATGTATTTTTTCTCTTACTTTTAGGTGCCAGTGGTGGACTTGGCTTTTATGCTCTTATTGGGCGAAGATTCCCCAGTATTCTCAGACATGGCTTAGGCATCCCTCTAGGTAACCTTTCTTTTTTACCAATAGATTTTTTTTAATTCATAACTTTAAAAAGTTTTCATAAGAGAAATAGATAACATCTCACTTAAATTTACTGTAATTACCAATGAATAGAATTATATATGAAGACTTTTTTCTTAAATATCAATTATTCTTTCTTTCCAGCATTTGGAGGTGTAGCTGCTATGGGAACATACTTAGCTGCTAATGATGTAACACCAAATGACATCAGAAGAGCTTACTTCAGAGTAAGTTTTATAATATTTTTGCCTGTTACTTATAGACTGCAATAATCTTTTTAAAAAATTTTGCTTAAACTTGATCAAGAAGTTGTAATAAAATGGCAAAGAGACTAAAACTTTAAATAGATAAAATAAAAAATTGCTCAGAAGTTCTATCTACAAACTTCTTGGCTAGTGGGCAATCTTGATGAAATTTGGCCCGCCAACTTTGACTTCAAGGAGCGTTTTAAAGATATCTGAATGGGGGGGGCAGTTTTATTCTATTTGTCAATAACATTTGTTAATATTTATACTTAACATATTTTCACTTAAGAGTTACTGTATTTGCAAGCATATTAGAACCAGGAATTGCAATTATATTTGGAGGTCTAATATCATTGCAAATTATCAAAGACCTATTTTTAATTTGAGTTGTTGACTCTCTCTCTCTCTCTCACTCTTGCTCTCTCCCTTCCACACACACACACACACACACACACCATCATAATGCCAGTATATTTTATTTGCTATATTAGCATAAATTTTTTTTGTTTATTTAAATGTTTGTATTGAATTAGTGATTATAATTCTGTAAATATATGCAAATATAGTTCTAAAACTGCTGCTTTGAAAATGATATTGTCACTGAGAAGTTAAACATAAGAAATTTGTTGTGTCTTGAGAAATTAAAATCAGTTTCTTTTTGTAGATATAAATTTAAAAAAAAATTTTTTTATTTAAAATCTTTTTCCTTTTTTCCAGCTCAAGACGTGACAAGTTGTGTTGAGTATGTTCCAGTAATTCCATCCACATTGTCCAGAATGAAAACGACTCTTAGTATTATCATATATAGTTGTTTAATTTTGGGTTCGAACCCTCCACCACTTTCACAGCCCAATCTGATATATTTTGAGTCTTCTTTCCTGGACACAAATATCTCACAGTCAGTGCATTATTTTTATATGTAATGTTTATCTGTGCTGTCACAGCTGGATTAATGAGTAGGATTTTTTTTTTTTTTTTTTTTTTTTTTTTTTTTTTTCCCCCCATCTCCTGCCCACCATCCGAGAGAAAGTTACTCGTGTGGTAGTTATCAGGATTTAAAAAAAAAAAACCCCACAAAACTGCTGAATATCAAGAGCCAAAAATGGTGGTGATTGTTTTCTTTTTTTCCCTATCTTACAACTATCCCACCACTGATGACGTGGAGTGTGAAATATGGACAAAAATACCAAACTTGCTATTACAGTGAATGAACCTCCTACTCTTCTTTTCACTTTGCATGTGACAGAGAAATGTTAATTCTTCAACACATTCCTCATTTTCTTCACCTCACTTTAACCTTCACTTCTCATCTTATTGAAACACATTCTTGTTGAAGTCTTTGAGGCAAAAATTCAAAGCAGGCTCAACTGCTCAGAACCAAATACATCTACCTTTTGAATTTTGTCGACAAGAATTGCTCCAATTTGGTCACAACAGAGAAGAGGTGAATCTCTGGCCAAGCATTATGGATTGGAATCCGGATTCTTTTTAGACAATCTTTTATACTCTTTAAAGAATCCTTTACTATACATAACTTGGGAGGATGACTTCTTCAATGTATATGTTGTGTATAGATTTCACCGGAAAATTATGTTTTCCCTCTTAAAGATCCTATCATTTACTTGGCTATTAAGATGACACCAATAACTTAAATGTCCATGCTATTTTCATCACAGGTGTTTATTAAGGAAGACTTCACTAATGGCTCTTTATGCATTGTTGTCAAATAAAGTTGTTGGCAAGAAAATTCATTTCTTTTGTTTGTTTGTTTTGTTGTTTTGTTTTTTTTTTGTTTTTTTTTTTTTTTTCGCATTATGTCAATGTATGTAAATTGTTTGCACTAAAACTTTATCAACGATGTCAGCTTTATTTATTTGTATAATACAAAATAAAACTTGAAATTTACTGAATTATGAAACAATACTCTGACATTGCATCTCAAAAAGTCTTGCCAGATCATATAGTTTATCTGTCACAAACTGGTATTATATTTGTGCCATCATCAACTTCCAAGTATTTTTATCTGTTGTATCAGCATAAGAAAAGAATAATATCAAACAATGCAGATTGATTTTATGCATTTCATTTATAAATGACATGTTATATATTATGAACCGGGACATTGGCCCAGCGGTTAGAGTGTTCGCCAATGGCCCGGGAGACCTGGGTTCAATCCCAGGTCGAGTCATACCAAAGACTTTAAAAATGGAACTTGATACCACCTTGCTTAACACTCAGCATTATAAGGTACGGTTCAAGGGTAAAGTGGAGCAATCCAGGGAATGGAGTAGCGCCCTCCCCTACACCTTGGTGTAGTAGCTATCGAAAAGGGAGCCTTCGGGTCACCCTCGACTATGGTCGCTATATATTATGCTGTGAAATTGGAAACTTACCATATACCAGCAGTCAACTTGCATACCACCACTTTGAATTTGCACTGCTCTATGCAATGAAAACCTGCATATTTAATACACTGCTTATGTCATGCTATTTAAAGATGTAAAATTCATTTTATGCACCTGAAGGTTTTTATTTGTCTAATCATAAATGATTACTAGAAGTACAGAGATCAAAAGTCTATCACAAAATATTCTTGTAAATAGCCATTTAACCTTAGAACTTGTTTTGAATCCAGTTGTCATGGATCAGAAAATAAAGCTTAATCTGTAGTAAAACCAATGATAGTCATTGGGTTCAACTTGTTAGAGCAAGAGTACCCAACCTTTTCTTCCCAAGGGCCACACAGCTTAACTCAAGAGAGTCTGGGACCTGATCTTAAAAGCACAGAAAAAATGTCTAAATTCACAAAGTAATGACCATTTATTTAAGACTTTTGATGATGTTTGCAATCACAAAGATCTATTAGCACTCAATGATGAGGTTGACTGTAAAAGCACACTAGATAAGTGATGGCATGTTTCATTTTTCACAATCAACTGTTCTCAACAGTATGTAGTACCAAACATGCTCACTATTTGCTGGATTTTGGTGATAGGTTGGGGAATTGTTTAGATGAAAGCATGTAGTGCTTATAAAAATTAAGGAGGTGGTAAGCAAAAAACTTGGATTTCAAATCTGAACATTGAAGTTCAATGAGTACCATCTGCAGTTCTAATATTCTGGTATTTCTTTGGTCAACATCAAAAGGCAAAGAGGAAATTTTAAGAAGTTGGGTGAATGGTTATGTATGGGTCTCAAGCTGTATGAGGCCGACAATTTGGGGACCTGTATTAGAGTAACAAGTGAACAATATTGAGTGTTAGTACTCTGAACTGTAAGATCTATTATTGCATAACAAAATTTGATCTTAATTTATCTCCAACTAGAACTTAATAAGAGAAATCTTTGGGTTTTTTTTTTTCATCTGACTGCACTTACATTCTGGAAAAAATATTCATATATACAGAGTAATTAAAAAAAAAAAGAAAGTTAACACCCTTATGGGAATACTTTTGATATAATTTCAAACAATCTCCACATGTTGACCATCAATGAATTTTTGGAATCTCCCATTAGTGATTACAAAAATGTTAATATATCCATGGAAGTATCTTTTTTAGAAAAGCAGTACTGATATTACAAAGACCACCTGGAGAAGATTCTAATGATGTCTTGACAAGGATGGTGAATAGGTGGAGACTTTAAAATCCCAAAGGAATTCCTATAGAAATGTTAATTTATTAGTAATACCCTCTATGTGTATGTACATAGATATGAAGTAAAATGAGTTTTAAAAAATTTATTTTCTTTATATTTTTATGCTTAAAATATTCTCAAAAACAAATTGTTTGTGAAAAGGTGGATCCCAAACTGAAATTTATATCCTCAGTTAGGGGTCTTAAAATAGTTACCTTATAACTTGTTTCAAAAAGCTAATACAACAGGAATTCTATTTCTCCAGTTTCCATAGCTGTATATGTGTGGATTAGAAGAATCTAGGTCAGACTGGTAATTAACACGAGGCTCATACGTGTTTGTTCTGTCGTATTTATAAGCCTCGGGAAAATTTCCCTGTGCTCCAGTGATGGGAGAGACACGTGAAAAAGGCTGATGCAATCGGTAAGTTTGTTCTTGAGCTAGGTCTTTTGAATTAGAATACATTTTACTTTTCGAAAATACATTAATGTTCAAATTGTCCAGTTGCTGTTGGAACCAAGAATTGGGTCTTTTACTTTGGTCATTACCAAACAAATTGCCGCTATCAATTGAGTTAAGATTTGAAAAAGGGTTTCTGTTGGCTTCGTGAAAAATGTAATTGGCACGTTCACCGTTTTGAGGATCAACAATAACTCCCATTGGATCCGATATAAATTGTTGAAGATGTGATGGTTTCTCTGAAGTGGAAACTCTATTTTTTCCAAAATAGCTTCCCGGATTAAAAGGCTGATTGTCATGCTTTAAATGTCTATCCAAAAGCTCATTGTTTGATCTGGGAGTTGTACTCAAATATGATTGTGGGTAAACCCCTGTCGAAAATGTAACTTCATTTGCATAATTAATTTGAGTAACTGGTTGTAGATAACTGGTAACTTGTGGAGTCTGCGTTGAAGACATAAACGGAAAAGGTCTTGGAGTTAGATCTTCGATTTTCGCTTGCTTGTTGTATGGGAATGTATGTATGTGTTTGCTCTTGACAGACATATTGACAGAATTTCTAGCTTTTTCATAATTCTTGTGCTTCTTTCTAGATTTTATCTTAGACCTGTGACTTTCCACAGTTTTCGTATATTCGTGAGTGATGTCCGTCTCCTCTTCAGAAGAACCTGCGACGTATTTTGATGTGTCTGACCCAAAGGCTTTTGCCTCCACTTTTTTTACCACTGACCTTACCGTTGAGCTGATCGTTGTAGACGGAGGTCTTGTAGGTCTCAATTTTCCGATGCCGACTATACCGGGCGCATCAGCACTCGACATTTTATCAGGGTGATGAACAAAATAACTGACACCCATCAAAAAATTCTTGTCTAGAAAGAGGCCATCAATATGTTGATCTCCGGAAGTCGGCATGGAAGGTAACTTTTTCGGTTTAAATATATCATTTGAACCATCACCTTCTAATTCACTGGATCGTCTAGTTTCAAACTCTTTGGTCAAGTATCGATTGACACTTCGACGTGTGAGTCGTTTTGTCGGGCTACCAAGAAAACCAAAAGTAGCGATGAACTCTTCTCTCGATTTAAATTGGTTTGTATCGGGAATTCTTTTATCATCTGGTGTTGGAATTTCGATCTTCAGTATTTTGCCAGCTGAGTCTACCTCGTTCTCGGCGGAATTTCGGTTTAATTTATTCGATTTAAACCGAAAATAATCTCTTTCTTTGACAAAAGAAGGTTTAGATTGAATTGGGGGCTTAGTCAAAGCTAAATATTGTTTCACAGGCTGCATCAGACGTCTTAAAATTGTTTGAATTTTTATTCCCAACCAAGAAATTAGATTTTTGGTTGAATCGTCGACATGAAGACCTTGAGATTTATTTTCTATGCTTGTTTGTAAAATAACTTGATTTGTTGGTCTGTCCGATTTGCTTGTTGATTTTCTAAAAGGATTTTTCTCCTGAAAAGCAACAACTTGTGTCTGTTCAACTGACCTTAAAGGGTCTGTTGATTGCTCAGCCGATAGAAAATTGATGTCATTATCATTTTTCTTATTTACTCGCAAAGTATCTCCAAAACCTAAACAAAAAAACACGCGCCAGAAAAAAATAAATGAATGAATAAATAAAATTAAAATAAAATAAAAAAAAATAAAATAACAAACAAATTATCGGAATTTCTTAACTATGCTATTTTCTTCATATTTCATATCTCTTTTAAACAAATTTTACAAGCTTTGGGGAATGCGGAGTACCCCTTCATTGCAATCGCTCCCAGGTTCACTCTGGCCCGTTGTGTAGCATCTGATAGGGTCCTATCTATGGCTCAATAGAACTAAACTGTGTATTTATGCTAAACTGAATTGTTTGAAATAGAACTGTTTCGACATTTAACTGCTTGTAAACAAAAACTATACTTATACTAAACTGAATTGTTTGAAATTTAATTCAGCGTCATATAACCCGAGAAGGGTTGATACGCAGTAAAACAAAACAACTAATCAACCACTGTGATTGGTTATTTGAATAACAGAATGTAAACGATCAAGCCGTATCCATTTCCTACTTGGACGACCATTATTGCATGAGTGCCTTCAATAAGTTGCTCAGTTGCGCCCACGTCTTCATCTAAATTTCAAATTAGAATATTTCAAAGATTCGATCTGAATATTTATAGATCACACTTTAACTATTTTTATCATTAAGGTTTTTCGGACTATTGTCTTCATCTTTATTTCCACAACGTTTTGGCCGATATGTCCTCCGGCCTTCTTCAGGTGTTCGTCGAACTCGGGAACCTTCACGGAACTTCGAACTACGTCCTTTATTGAAACCACGGGGGTCGCCTGTTCTGATTCCGTTAGCCATAACCAGGTACAAGTGTTAAGTATTCCTGTATTGTTACTCGCCTGTAGTGAGGATTGAACCTGCAACCTTCAGATGAGTGTCTCCTTAGAAGCTCAGGGAACCAACGCCTATAACTGTTACGCCATGTGTCCTGCCGGACAAATCGGAGTGGACACTGCTGGAGAAGCAGGGACGAACTCATAAGAGATGTACTCTTATGGATCCCCACACATGACCGTGCAAAAGCAGGACGACCAGCACGAACATACATTCAGCAGCTATGTGAGGATACGGGATGTTGTCCTGAAAACCTGCCTAGAGCGATGAACGATGGGGAGGAGTGGCGAAAGAGGGTCAGGGATATCTGTGCTACCAGCGCGACATGATGATGATGATAAACTCTTACTTTGGCTAGAATTACTACTATTATGTATGATTTTTTTAGCTGTGCTCATATTCAGATTTTTTTTTTCAACAAGCTTCGTCTCAGAAATTTATACAACTAACACTTTAATTAATTTGGAACTTTAAACTTGATTTATATGAATAAAATTATGATTTTTTTTTGTAACTATTCATATACTAGCTGTTCAAGAAACTGTTAGACTCCGTTTGGTGACAGCACATACGTCACCACATTTCATTTGGAACTTTTTTTTTAGACATTTACATCAGAAATAACTGATGACTTTCTTGTGAGAAATATGACTTATCAGACCAGAATGTTAAGCATTATACCTTGTGGGTTGGTTTGGTTACTTTGTTTAAAGGCATATCAACCTTCGTTGGAGGTGCCCGTGGTGTAATGGTTATCGTCGTAGGAAATGGACACGGCGACACGAGTTAAAATCTTGGACGAGACTGATTGCATTTCACATAGCACTAATACCCTTGGGAAAGGTATGAATCCAATTATTCTCCCTCCAGCTATGTGTAAATAGTAGGGCAGACTAGGTTCTTCAGCCTTGGTGAAGCAACTAGTCTAGGAGAAGGAAAACTCTGAATTCAAACCTGTTGAACTCCGCTTAAAAAGATTGACCTTGTGTCATATCCTGCCCGAGCGGAGGGGTTGGGTAAATATGATATCAACCTTCGTTGGTAATTTGATAGAAGTAGTATTATTTACTCCAAAGCTGGAGGATGAAGGGCTTCATGCCTTTCCTAAGGGTATCAGTCCAAAAGGGACTGTAATAGCACGATTAGTGTTAGAACTTTCTCACTCCGATGTCCAGAACATTAACCACTATCCCTCGGGGACTCATCCAATATCATATGATTTGGCAGTAAGTGCTAGTTAGCTTTAGTGGTCACCCATCTAAGTATTGAACATGAACTTTGTTGCTTAACTTCAGTGATCTGGCAGGAACCTGAGCGTTCAGCGTGGCTTGACCCTAATTGACACAATTAATATAAGATTACAAATAAATATGTAACTCTTAAACATCCGTCCACACAAACACTAGCAACAAGATATGATAAATAGATGCTGTCTGTGCTGGAAGGAGGGTAGGTTGTGATTACTGGAATTAATATGGAGAAAAGGGATTACAAAATGAAAACAGTTCAATAACTGAATAAGGTTAGGATGATTACAGCAGCAACGAAAGAAAGAAAGAATAAATATATAACAAAAAAGAAAGAATAAATATATAACAACAACAAAAAAGAAAGACAGAAAGAATACATAACAACAAGAAAGAAAGAAAGAAAGAAAGAAAGAAAGAAAGAAAGAAAGAAAGAAAGAAAGAACAAATACATAACAACAGCAAGAAAGAAAGAAAGAATAAATACATAACTACAAGAAAGAAAGAAAGAAAGAAAGAAAGAAAGAAAGAAAGAACAAATACATATCAACCGCAAGCAAGAAAGAAAGAAAGAAAGAAAGAACAAATACATAACAACAGCAAGCAACCAAGAAAGAAAGAAAGAAAGAAAGAATAAATACATAACAACAACAAAAAAGAAAGAAAGAAAGAAAGAAAGAAAAAGAAATAAAAAAAGAAAGAACAAATACATAACAATAAAAACATTGGATTGTGACAGCATGTTCACCAATCTACTCGTTTAAATGAACATTGTGACCTTCATGGGTTTTGTTGTTGTTGTTGTTGCGTCTATTAGTAAAATTTAGATAAAGATATCGTGATTAGGATTAGGGTACTGTCTATGTTCCGCTTTTTTGTGTTCTTGTTTTCGTACGGAGATGCAACTAAGAAAAACGAAGCGATCCTGGTTCTGAAGGTCCCACATCAGAACAGTTCCTCCTCCTTGTGCAATAACGAGAGACTCGGAAAAGTCAGACGCCTTCGTAATACTGGTCCCAACATTAAACTGACCTTTTATCATATTACGTCATCGTGAGGAGGTAGTTAAATACAGGATCAGAGTGTGATATCTGTACCTGTGAAAATGTACTTATTTATATATCAGTACCAGGCAGTTTTCCCGAGTTCCAGAACCGTCAGATACAGTTAAGTCTCATACACAAGACATCTCTTTTTTGCAAAGAATACGGTCAACATATCTTAAGTCCTGCCAACCAGACGATCAGATGTTATATTACTTGAGCACGTGACTTGGACACGTCGAGACGAGGGAGAAGCGAATAGGGTCTCCATGCAGAAGCGAATAGGGTCTCCACGAGGCGAGACATGAAAAAAACGAGAGCCTGGTAACAGACCACCCAACTCTACAAGTAGAACCCAGTCCCACGAAACCAAACGTCCACAGCTCTCTTAAAACAGTCTTAAACACAACCAGAAAATATGCAGAAAGATAACAAGACATTCTCCGACCACAGATTAATATATTATAATTTTAATCTTGTTCTCTTAAAGATTATTGACCGCTAAAGGTATATGTTTTAGCAACTCCTTCGGACTTCTTATGTAAACGTATTTAGACGTCTTACCACGTTGCTTATTCTTTGTTACCACCCATATGGGGGTGGCGTTAAAATTTCTCATAAAATGAAGCAGGCCGAAGTAATGTAAACAAAAAATAACCCATTCATGGCTGCTTATGAAATTCACCTAAAAATTGAATTAACTTGATGGTTTGGTTTCTTTGTTTAATGGCATATCAACCTTTGTAGGTTATTTAATGCCAAAGCTACTCTCCTAGAAGAACAGTAGTGGTACTATTTAACCCATTGCTGGGAGGATAAAGGGTTTCATACTTTTCCCAAGGGTATTAGCCCGAAAGTGAACGTAATAGCACAACTTGAGTACGATTTCGCTGTCCATCGCTTTAACCATTACACCACGAGGACACACCCGAATTAACTTGAAATATTGAACAGAGAAAATAATATAATCACGTTGGTAAAATTTATCTGACGTTATTTTTATTCCTTTCAACATTAAAATGTATGTTTACACTTTGTCTTTTAATAATTCACGAATTATAAACGGCTGTGAGTTACCTTGCTTTTATGATTTTCAATCGCCAATACGGCTTCTTTTATTTATAGACACAAACTGTTTTTTCCCCCTTTTTCTTCAGAAAAGTAATAATAAAAGATTAAACAAACAAACAAAAATAATTATTAAAAATTTTTCTGCAATACAAAACAAATACTAGTAAAAAAAAACAGACTTACTAACAATTTCTCTATATATCAATTTTCTTTTGACCTTTGCCATTTTTTAAAAACATTTTACAGTATGTTTTCGAACTTCACCTGAAGCAAGCTTTTGTTTGTTGTAAAATATATTCACAACAATTTTTGCTGAAAATTTAAGTTCCTTTTTCTGTGTGTTGTTTACAAGTAAAAATATATTTTGGAGAATAAGTTTCCAGAATTCTTTCAGCAGAATCTCTTAGAGTGGATTCATGTCTTGCAATAAATTTATCTGCATAATCAAATATAATCAAACAAGCACAAACAAACTCTTATGGGATACACATTTTTTCTAGTCTTAAAATAAGCAATAAAAAACATACTTAAGAATATTCTAGAAATTTAGGATCAAAACTACATTAGCATTTAAGTTACATTTTTATATTTTTCAACCAATCAGCTAAAAACATAGAATATGAATATTCTAGAAAAATAGGATCGGAAGTGAACTAACAGAAAATATTTAGGCTCTAAAATAAAATAGTAAAATACAAATCTGATTGGTCAATAAATGTCTACGCGCTAAAATTTTAGGACGATTCTTTGATCCACTAGTAGGGTATAAATAACACACAGTTAAGGAGCCATTTGCACAAGCCACGAAGCTACGAAGTCAGTAAAGCAGTAGCCGATACTCTGTCCGGCAAATTCCTTTTCTTCCACAGCCACAGTTCATGACCGAGCTACAGATGGCCGCGAATCACGTTCAAAAGAAAAAACCGGCAAACTTTCTTTTATTAACGCGATACGCTGTCGCCACAATCATAAAATACGATATGGACTTAATGTAAGTAAGAACGACTTATTTACGGACTCCGTTAACATCTAAACATACATACACGTGTAACATTTATTTTCTTCTTGCCAAACTTTATTTTCCAAAAGGCGATTTACACATGTTTTTTATTTGTTTTCACATTCTGTTTTATGCATATTAAATTGTTTGTTGTTTAATGTTCGTTGTGTCCTATTCCATTTCTTTTACGCGATTGTAAAGTTTTGTGTTGTATTTGTGGAAGAAATAATATTGGGAGAAATACCCGTAAAATACGGATGCATATCCACTGAAATAACCTAAATACATACCATTACCTCCACACTCTGCCATTTGGTTAGATGGAATTATAAGTCCTCAAGAAAGTAAGTCAAAATATTGTTTCTCTGTAGCATCATTACTGTCATTGCCTACCTTGACGAAGGAACACATTTCACATTGAAAACGTATTGTGATACTGGCAAATTAATCTGCCTAATTAGCATAAGTACAAGAGAGAGGCTATATAAATATCTCAGTAAGAATAACTTGATTAGCTTCTAATCAGTGCTAACCTTTTACATCACAACAATGGCATCACCGATAGGATACCAATTGTCTCTCGAGGATTCCGATTTTATCTATACGTGGCTACGATGTTTTGCTGCGAAGGCAAGAACTAAAAAGCAAAAGACAACAAGAAAATGAAATTACAGATCTCTTTTTGGCTACAGCTGGATGCGATGTGATAATGAAAGTCTCCATCATGGCGTATCCTACAAACCTGGAAGACTTGACTTTTGAAAAAACAGGTCATAAGAAATAAGAGACCCAAGAAAAGGTTGGTCGTGGAAGAAAGAACTAAGTTCACGTCGATGAAACAAGAAATTGACGAACCAATCATAAAATATCTACATCGTCTACGAAATGCGAGTAGATATTGCGAGTTTGAAAAACTTGGACAAGAAGAACAGACGACTGAAGAGGGCTTAATTCAGTTAAGGTTAATTGAAGGTATGTACAATGCATTACGATATAAAATAATGGAACAACTACAAATAGGAAATATGTCTTTTAATACCTGCATTGACTTTATACAGCAACAAAAATTAATACAGAAATACAACCATTATAAAAGTCAAATCAGTGAACAAATATTCGCCGATACTTACATGTTTAAAAAGATTTTTTTTAAAGAATGTTCGTATTGTGGACGTGAACATGAAAAAGGCCCTGTATTTGGAAAAACTTGAACAAATTACTTAAAAAGAACCATTTTCAAGAAGTGTGCAAATTCAAAAAGATGAACGTTGAAAGACTTCAAGAAAACGAAACTAATATGGAAGTCTTTTTTGTAAAAAGCAAAAGTAAGAATGTAGAAAAAACTGAACACAAGAAAAAAGACATTATACTAAAAAGGTTAAAATCAACAACTTCGATTTGGATATGCAAATGGATACCGGAAGTGAGGTAACGCTTATACCAAGAAATTTCGGGGAACGCACTGGAAAGCTAACTTTACAAAAGAGCAGTTTACAATCCGCCAATTTGATGGGTCGGTCATAAAAACTTTAGGGTACTTTCAAGGTTCCTTGGAGTTAGAAGATAAATTTGAAGTAATACCTATAATTGTCCTAATTTGTAAAAAGAACCATGGACTTCTTGGAAACGATGTGTTTAACATATATTCTACCAAATTAATTAATGAGATAAAAATGGAAAAAACTGGAAAGTTAAAAAACTATAAAGCGAGTTTAAAATTAAAAGAAAATGTTACTCCTTCTTATCATGAAACACGAAAATTACCAGTACATTTGTTGTCATTAGTAGCAGCAAAACTATGAAAATTAATAGAACAGGACCTTCTTGAACATGTTCCTCCTAGGGGTAGCAAGTGAGCATCGCCCATTGCAGTTTTAAGAAACTCGGATGGAGACATACGTATACGTGGAGATTATAAAATAGGCGTAAATCACAAAGTTTGCTCGGATTCATATCCTATACCTAATGTTGTAGATGCATTACATGCACTGGCAGGAATGAGCGTTTTTACAAAAATAAATTTGAAAACGGCATACCACCAAATACCAATAGACAAAAACTTAAAAGAAGTAACGACGATAAATACGTCAATAGGGTTATTGAAATGGAAAAGGATGCCATATGGAATAAGAAAAGCAAGTGCCATTTTTCAAAGGGCCATCGAACATGTTTTAGGAGAGGATATAAAAATATAGTTTGTTACCAAGATGGTATATGAATAGGAGCTACTGATGAAAATGAATTTAAAAAGAAAACTGACATCGTCTTGAATAAATTAAGAAACGCTGGAATGATAATGAATGAATAAAAAATGCGTAAACAATAATAGTAAAATATTATTTTTTGGTTAGTTCATTTCAAAAGAAGGTATATATATCACCAGACCAAACCTTGATAGAAAAAAATACTAAAAATAGCTACACCTACAAATAAAAAAGAACTTGAATCTATTCTTTGAAGAAATATAGATATTTGATATTCCAAATGTAAAATTAAGAAAATACAAACTTCTTTCTGCTCATTAAACTATTCCGAATATTTTTTTATATATGTACAGAATCAAAAAACAAATATTTTGGGGGGAATTGGGAATAGATATGTACTTTTTGTCCCCCTTAAACTTATCAAGTAAAATGTTAAATGCATTCACATTGGCTGAATTATTGTCTGCAACAACAGCCTTAATAAAAACAAAAAAAAAAGTCCAGTATTTATAACTTGAAAAATACATTTCGGAATCTCTTGAGAAAGCCACTCACCATTAATTGTTAATTCAGGACAGGCTTTAATGACTAATTGTAACTATTTTTAAGATCAGTGATCATAAATACCATTATTCCTTTATAAAGTCCATCGTCTTCATTTGCACCAATATACTTCCCACTTTGAAATTGTCTTCTTTTTTAAGGTACATTTCATCTACCATTAAGACACAGTCTTGAGAAAGATGAATTTCGAGATCCAAGAGCGATTTTGCTGCTGTAGTTGATTCTATGCCACCTCTTTAAATTTTTTTTCTAATAAAGAAAAAAAAATGGCAATGGAAACTTTTGCAGAATTAATTTGTAGGCTTGTTTAGACGTATAGCGCAGTAATTAGACATGACGTATTGGCTCTGCAGAAAATGAAGGACGGACTCTTTATTTGTAATGTTGTCTTTTTTGTAATTATTTTAGAATTGAATATGGTTGTTCTTCCAACACATTTTGTATGTTGTTCGGAAAATTTTCTTACATACTAAATCTTGTAGTTTTAACATTGTTTTCATGTATAAACCACTGTGGTAAAGGTATAGGGTTTCCACCATACTAGAAGTTGAGCGTGAAGATTTAGATCAATGCGAATACATTTTTTTTATAAATGGAAAATGTGTTTTCGCGTCAAAGACTATTCTATAAACTATAAAATTCAAAACCGTTTCAACAAAACTTTTCTTCTTCCAAATGATTAAAATCCTTTATCGTGTCAGTTGAAAGAAAATCTTGTAATTCATCTGGTTGATGAATAATCTGTCGGAGTTTCAAAGGCTTTCTTAATTCCGTTGAAGTCGGCAAAAGAGGGGGGGTGTTTTTGTTTTTTTCTGAATGGATTGTTGGAATTGGATGTAAATCCCAATTCTGTTTTTTTTCGCTTTCCTCTTAAAATAGATTTTTCATCAAAATGTTTAATACAGAAAACAGAATTTTTTGGGAGGAAACCACTTATTACGGTTTATAAATTTCATCGATTTCTCAAGGAAATTGGATTTTCTAAGAGGAAAAGAAAATGTCGATACTTTTTCTCTATTAGTATGATATCCACTAGAACAGTCAAATGCGATAAATTCGTGAAACCATTTTTTAAATCAAAATATCACAAAAACATTCAATGTTGAAAGGCTATTAGTTGTACGTTAGCAAATTCACCGAACAGCGTCTACATAGGCGATTGAAAATCATAAAAGCAAGGTAACTCACAGCCGTTTATAATTCGTGAATTATTAAAAGACAAAGTGTAAACATACATTTTAATATCGAAAGGAATAAAAAAATATGGTCAGATAAATTCTGCCAACATAATCATATATTATTTTCTCGGTTCAATTTTTAAAGTTAATTCACTTTTTAGGTTAATTTCATATGAGGTCATGAATGGATTATTTTTGGTTTTCATTACTTTGGCTTGTTTAATTTTCACTCTTGACATGCGGGATCGCATTTACTAGTTGGCCATGCTTGCAGGTAACACTTTAAATCGAGTCTGGGTTTTTACACAGTTAAATGGTTTCAAGTATTGCTAAAACTAATAGTATTGCTGTTTAACACTAGTAATTGTATTCACCATAAACAGTTTTAAGTCTAGTAAATGATTAAACAGTTCTGTTTGACCCATAGATAGAACCCTAACAGGTACTATCACCCCGAGTCTGAGTGGGCCTGAGAGTAACGGCAATCAAGAAGTACTTCACATTTCCCAAAGTTCCAGGACTGGAGCCTGACTATCAGTTGCAATTTAGTGTCATATCCAAAATACTCGTTGTTGTTGTTGTTGTTGGTGGTGGTGGTGGTGGTGGTGGTGGTCTTGCCCCTTTTGCAGAGATACAGTCGACGTATTCTACTACCTCGGCTGACTGGGTTGATGACACAAAGGATCACTATTATTAAAGGGTTTGACATATCAAATGCTAATACAGATAATAAACTTAGTAAAGGAGGTGCTCGTGGTGTAATGGTTATCGTCGTAGGAAATGGACACGGCGACACGAGTTCAAATCCTGGACGAGACTGATTGCATTTCACATAGCCCTAATACCCTTGAAAAAGGTATGGATCCATTTATTCTCCCTCCAGCTATGGGTAAATAATAGGGCAGACTGGGTTCTTCAGCCTTGGTGAGGCAACTAGTCTAGGAGAAGGAAAACTCTGAATTCAAACCTGTTAAACTCCACTTAAAAATTGACCCTGTGTCATATCCTGCCTGAGGGGTTGGGTAAATATGATAATAAACTTAGTAAGCATACAAATGGTTTGTCAATTGAATATGGTTGTCCTTCCAATAGATTGTGTCCCGAACCAGTATTCAGTTTTAGCATGAACAGTCATATGATAGATGCTTCCGGGAGGCAAAAACTTAGAGTTAAATCGCAGTCCGGTATTTTATAGTAACTTAAAGATTCATTTAATTTAATGTCAAATTGCTATATATTTTATATAGGAAGCTTTTTATGCCTTATTCTCATACTGATAATCCAATAAATACTTCTCTTGTCAACCTAAGAATAATAACGTGGTCAAAGCAGTATATAATATAAGCGTGCAGAGGCCCTTGTCTCTTTTCTCTCGACAGCAAATTAGCACACACGTGTGTGTTTGGCTACTTAGCTAAGCAACAAGCGATCCCGACCTTCTGTTACTACATGCGACAATACCTAGAACAGACCAGACACAGGTTCTCCGAGACAAAACAAACAAACCTCCTGTCGCATTGAATACGGCACCATAGAATAATATATTTCGTAGATATGAAAGTCATTATTCAAAACTATTGGAAATTATTTACGGAGTCACTTTTTACGTGTCCCGTGATTGGCTTAAAAACAACCAATCACGGGCCGCTATCAGCACATCTGCCGTACCACAATACGTACGCGCGTACTTCAAACTAACATCCCTTTTTCCATTTGACGCCAACGATGTAACACGGAATCTTGACTGCTGACGAAACAGGCGACGAGTCAATGTAGCGCAACATACGAAGATACTCTACGCACATGGAAACCCAGAATTTTCCTTCTTCAAGCCTTTGAATCGTTGGCGTCAAATAGAAAAAGGGATGTTAGTTTGAAGTACGCGCGCACGTGTGGTGGTACGGCAGATGTGCTGATAGCGGCCCGTGATTGGTTGTTTTTCAGCCAATCACGGGGCACATAAAAAGTGACTCCGTAAATAATTTCCAATAAAACTTCCATTTTTCTTACATCTAGGTGTCCGTGGTATAATGGTTACTGTCGTTGGAAAAGGATACGGCGAACTGAGTTCGAATCCTGAACGAGGCTATTTGTTATAAAATAGCCGAGGGATTTCGGTTCATGCCTTTGAGTTTAGTTAGGCTGAGAACCTTTCGGCTCAGCGCATGGGTTGGTTGGGTGTAACATTGAAGCAGGTGTTAACGCGGGTGCGCGCGGGCGGATGGAGGTGTCACTCAGATGTCATAATAGTCCGAGACGATACTGGGTGACAGGGTGCGGGTGACGTCACGCACCGGAAGCTCGCAGAGGTTTGTGTGAGAATTTTGGAGAAAGAAAGAGTCGGGTACTAGACGCCAAACGAGAAGGATCGACTTTTGGAGCTCGCAGGCGCGAGGCGAGTTTGCACCCTGTGGGGGGCAGCTCGAGTTGGGGGCCAAATGAATAAGACAGCATAGAATATTGTGTCTCTCCTCCTTACGTCGAAACCTTTAACTCAAAGTTAATAAAAAGGTTTCGTACCAGAACAAGAAGTCGTTACGTGTTTTCGAATTCCGAGATTCCTATGTTCTTTATATATTCTATTGTAATGAACTTTACATGTCTATTTTGCACACGGCCATATTCGTGTATATGGCTACGCAACATATTTGCATTTCACATACAGCTAATACTCTCGGGAAAAGTATAAATCCAACTATTCTCCCTCCAGCTATGGGCAAATAGTAATTCAGACTGGGGTTTTTTTTTAGCTTGGTATGGAAACCAATCTTGCAAAAGGAAAACTTTGAATTCAAACCTGTTAAACCTCGCTAAAAATTGACCTTGTGTCACATTCTGCTCGTGCGGAGGGGGTCGTTAAATACATACATGTTCATACACCGAAGACATTTCCATTTACACTAAGGAAATTCCTTCACTCTCACTCGAAGTACAACTTTGTATCTTATAGAATACACATTTATTTAGCATAAAAATAATCAACCCCTAAAACATAGATAAGAATATACTAGAAATTTCGGATCAAAATCGCATTAACATTGAAGTTACACTTTTATATTTTTCAACCATTCAGCTAAAAACACTGAATAAGAACATCCTAAAAAATTCGGCTCAGAAACTAATTAACAGAAAAATATATAGGCGCCAAAATAAATAAGTAATTATACGAATCTGATTGGTAAAAAATGTCTGCACGCTTGAATTTTAGGACCCGCAATAAAACTTAACAAAATCCTATTTTTGATCCCTTTTAGTTCCCCACAAAAGCATAAATAACGAAGAATTTAATTAACTAGGGCATTCCACTACCAGACAGAGAGGGGCAAAGACACACAAGATACAGAGCGAAGAAGCATGCGACGTTCTTTTGCCGACTACCGGAACACGACACGTTGTGATCATAAAAAACGCATGTGCGGACTTAAGAAACCAAAAAAGCCCATACTTACGGTCACTCACATATGTACACACGCGCATACACATGTATGTAAGTAAAGTCAATTTATTATCCTCTTTACTTCGGCCAACAAGGGACATATTGATTCAATAGACTTTCCTAACATGTACACACGTACACACAGGCGAACAAATCATACTTTTATTCAGTTGGCCATAGCTATATTTTCTACATAAACACTCACGCACATAAAATGAACATTGTATTTTAATTATTTTAATCCTGTTTGTTATGATTATCAAATTGCTTGTTTCTTAATGTTTGTTGTCGTCACATTCCATTTGTTTACGTGCTTGTAAAATTTGTGTAGTATTTGTGGAAAGGAAACCTGAAAGTAACCCCCGTAAACTACGGAAGGTACTTAGTCCCCCACTATCTCATTGTCATTCTTATATCATTCTATTAAATTTGTTCAAGCCATGAAATATATTGTTAATTCGTCATGAATTGTTATCGTTTTCCGTTTTATACGAGGAAAGAATATTTAACCAACTACTATTCCTCTACATGCAGTCCGTATTATTACTACTCACTCTAAGCGTAAGAGGGAATTATGTCGCCCAAAGACAACAAACGTGTTAAGCCAACTTTCAGTCATTGGTTCAATAGTTGTTACATTTTGTGTAGGAAATTTATCTACTAATGTAAAACCTATTATGGAAAGGGTAGCATTTATTTCAAAATATGTTTTATATAATGCCATATCCTGTTATAGAAGTATATTAGATATATAGGATTTGTAAATGAATAGTTTCAGGATAACAATTTTTTAACGAGGCAGAGTTTTTAAATAGTTAGATTATTCCAAGTATACAATACTAATAGTTTTATTTGCACACAATTAAGTAGTTTGAAGTATTGCTAACACTAATAGTTTTATTAGCACACAGTTAAGTAGTTTGATGTATTGCTAACATTAATAGTTTTATTTGCACACAGTTAAGTAGTTTGAAGTATTGCTAACACTAATAGTTTTATTTGCACACAGTTAAGTAGTTTGATGTATTGCTAACATTAATAGTTTTATTTGCACACAGTTAAGTAGTTTGATGTATTGCTAACATTAATAGTTTTATTTGCACACAGTTAAGTAGTTTGAAGTATTGCTAACACTAATAGTTTTATTTGCACACAGTTAAGTAGTTTGATGTATTGCTAACACTAATAGTTTTATTTGCACACAATTAAGTAGTTTGAAGTATTGCTAACACTAATAGTTTTATTAGCACACAGTTAAGTAGTTTGATGTATTGCTAACATTAATAGTTTTATTTGCACACAGTTAAGTAGTTTGAAGTATTGCTAACACTAATAGTTTTAATTGCACACAGTTAAGTAGTTTGATGTATTGCTAACATTAATAGTTTTATTTGCACACAGTTAAGTAGTTGGAAGTATTGCTAACACTAATAGTTTTATTTGCACACAGTTAAGTAGTTTGATGTATTGCTAACACTAATAGTTTTATTTGCACACAGTTAAGTAGTTTGAAGTATTGCTAACACTAATAGTTTTAT
The DNA here is from genome assembly GCA_963585895.1 of Sepioteuthis lessoniana. NCBI lineage: Eukaryota > Metazoa > Mollusca > Cephalopoda > Myopsida > Loliginidae > Sepioteuthis > Sepioteuthis lessoniana. Next base: position 68,260,692 of record OY757937.1, read on the forward strand.
TTGCACACAGTTAAGTAGTTTGATTTATTAATAGTTTTATTTGCACACAGTTAAGTAGTTGGAAATATTGCTAACACTAATAGTTTTATTTGCACACAGTTAAGTAGTTGGAAGTATTGCTAACACTAATAGTTTTATTTGCACACAGTTAAGTAGTTTGAAGTATTGCTATCAAACAATAATAGTTACATTTTGTTGTACTCCCTACATAATGGACTCGCCCTCCCGCATAGATACACGTCAACGGGACGTTAGAGGGAGTCAACCAGACCCATGTGACACCATCAAGTGTGATACCACTTGCGTAGTGGACGGTTAGTCACTATCCCACTGGACTCTCAGCTTCGTATTAACTAACTACTGTCTAACCAAGGTCACTTGTATCTTGTTTCTGTTACTTGAATATATATGTTTTTCTATCAACCTTTTTGTGTTCCCCGTGTCTTTCTTTTGTCAGCATCACAACATGTTTGTACATTGTTAAGTAATTTTAAGTATTGCTATCTAACACTAATAATTTTTGTTGTATACAGGGAAGAACAATAACAACGCTTATGTATAAAATATAATTTGCTTCTTTTCTTGTTTTTTTTTTTATTACCCGAAATATACATACAGGTAGCGTAAGAGAGAGTCGGAGATGGCTGAAATGCACACACACACACACAGGGGCCTCGGTGCAGTTTTTCTGTGAAAACTCTCTGCTTCGTTCTCCCGGGTTGAAATCTTCCCAGGTTTATTTAATTTTCCAGACGCCCACGCAGTCTTCGTTGTCCCACCTCCCACCTCCTCGTGGACACGCTTCATGTCCAGCATACCACCCACGGCACTTCCACTGAAGAAATACTGGCGTCTTGTTTACTTTAGGGAACAGGTATACTCCCTGTAGTTTTTCTGCTTTCAGCGTCCGTCTCTTCTAACATGCTACCCATGCAACTTTACGCGGCATTTCCGCAGGATGATAAGCGTTCTGTTTACTTTAGGAAACAGGTCTATTTCCTGTTATACCACCCACGCAGTTTACGCGGCATGTCAAATGGGGTCTTCAAATCAATACTCAACATTTTATAATAACGTTTGTCAGGTGTATGTTTTGTATCTTATAAATTGAGCAAACAGATAATGTTGATCAGAGACCAAATTACCGATTCTTATGTAAATATTCCCGTTATTTTTATTGGTTCTATATGTTATGAGTTCTATATCAGTGCTAAGGAACCATCTTCATCCAAAAATATACTTCTACACTTTCATTTAACACTTTCAATTCTAAAATTTATCTGTAGAGTCCAATTTTCCGTTGAATAATTATTTTGTGGGGTCTGCATTCGTGCTGAACGTCAGTTTTTTTAATCGTCCAAATTCTCGATATAACGGAAATAAATATGAAGTGTCCATTAGAATAGAAACATCAATATTATCATGAACACTTGTTACAAGGTCTGAGACACGTCTCTCGTGTTTACAGAAGAGGAGCAAAAGAGATTAAGAATGGAATTCTGAACTGTTATGTGGTATTCCTCAAGATACTCAACGGACATGCCCATTCTTTAAAGGGAGAAATATTTATTGTCTTCAAACAAGGATTAACTATTTAAAATAAAAGGCGTTTTGTAACTGAAAACTTGCTCTATCAGTATTATTTTAATTCCGTGTCTGTTGTGTTGGTGCAATTAAATTGGAGGCGTTACTTTCGGAGTGCGTCCTTGTTTTTTTTGGGGGGGTGGGGAGAGAGCACCTTGTGAAATCGATTAAAAAATTATATTAGCTTTAGGCTTCTTTTTTCCTTTTCCTTTTTTAAATGTATAACTAAATGCATATTTTATGATAGCTTAGGCGTCTACCTTTATTTATCTATTTATTTTTAGTTATTCATTTTATTTATTTTTTTGAGTATGACGGAAAACTTTAGGCTGCAGGCGAAAAGACCCCCACCAAAAAAAAAACAAATCGATTTATACGTCACTGGTGAATAGAGCGATTCATAAACTGTGCGTTCTCTTTGCGCATTCGTCTGTTTTACATTTTCATTAATCAAATCTCAGTTTAATTTGTTTGTCTGCAAACAATTGTTTTGATGGATGTTTATTTGCTGGGTATAATTTATCATTGCAACTTAAACTTGATTGGAGAAAAAATAAATTAAGATAAAATAAAAAAAACAAAACATAGAGGTGCGATTCACGAAGTTGATGATTTAGTTTACAAGATGGCAAAAGAGAATATCACTTTTTAAATGAAGAGATTGGATGCGATTACCAATAGATTATAACAGAAATCCGAGGAAAAGGAGGCAAATCACGGAACTGTCTCAGGCCAATGAGAACACAGACAAGAATGACAGAGATTAGTTTCCCCAAGTACCCAGCGATATTGATGTAATAATAATAATAATAATAATAATCGGTGGACCACTAGAGTAAAAATGAAAGAAAGCGAAAAGATAGAAAAATACTTTGACATTGCCAGAGAATAAAAAAAAAAAACCCAAAGCTGTTGAACATGAGGGTGACGGTGATACCAATTGTAGTTGATGCACTTGGAACGGTCCTTAAAGGCTAAGTAAAAAGACTGGAAATCAGAGTAAGAATTGAGACCATCCAAAATACGAAATTGTTAAGATCGGCTTGAATACTTGTAGGGAATAAAAAAAAATTAAATTAAAAAAATAAATATGAAAAAATGCTGAAACTCGTAAAAGTCCCTGACAGGAAAAGGAGCGACGCATGCGCAAAAAGGAACCGTCTCAGCAAAAAGAAAGAATCTCCTTCTCTTTCAGCAGTGACCAGCGGAGTGATAACACTTACATCTTTCTTGCTGCTGGGGAAAGGCCCCACGCATCCGCAGTAAGCAGCATGTTGGTTAACCTTCCTCTAGTAGCAGCCGTCTCGGTTGACATGCAGCCAAAATATAAAAAGTATCAGATGGACCTATCGAACTACGAACTAAAAACACCGGATTTAGACATATCTCCCCAAAAGCGTCTGTTAACACTGTTAACGCCTTAAACACCAAATTTGGACATATATTCCCAAAAGCGACTAACACATTTTAACACCTTGTCTGGGAAACGCAACCATTTCATTTGGATTCAGGAATGATTTACCCACCCACAGGATAGTCGTTGAACTTTGAAATAAAGTCCAAATATAAAATATATCTTGGCCTACCATCTTCTTTTCCTGTCTTCTCTTTTTAATATAATTCATTTACAGCCTTCATAGACCAAGTAGAGAAACCAGCAAAATAATATGGGATAAAAAGAGAAACCCCAAAAAATGGAGTCAGATAATAATAACAACTAAAATAACCTGAAACCAGGAGACCCGAGAATACTAGCTGTCATTCAGACTCTGGTGAAAGACCACTAACTAACGCTGGTTGGAAAAATACGCAAGGAATGATGATAATGATAATCACTGTACTAATAGGCGCATTTGGTCTGACGTAGTATCCAGCGCTGGCCGGTATATCTAGCTTAGCCTGGGAATTTTCACCGAAATCAAATCCCAAGGCTTCTCTTGTTGAATCGAAGTACTGGCACCATTCGCCACGTTTTGAATTTTTTTATCCGAATGGCGGTGTTTTAGTTACCTCAGATCGTTTCAACTGGAATCGATCTAATTTTGGCTGGAATTTACGCCGAAGAAAAAAATCGCTGTTTATGGAAAAAGTAGTTTCTGTCGCGATTCTTAAGAACATACAAAAAAAAGAAAGAAAAGCAACACTTTCGATTTTTGCATAATACAACTTTCTCAAAGTTATTGTCTTTATCTCGCCGAAGAAGAATTTACATAAATGCGTAGAATACAAAAGAAAAAGGTCACACGAAACTTATTCGTTCGTTTAAGAAAGTGACTGAGAGATCCAGGGAAGATGTAAGGGAGACAATTATTGATTCTTGGTTATTTTTAAAAGTTTGTTTATCTCGGCTTTTGTTGGCATAACGATCGGGAATTCGAAAAGTTTCTATATTCAACTGTTGGTTATGAACGGACCAGACACAATTCACAAAGTCATTCTGTCTTATCGAACTCTTGCTTCGAACTCTCAAATCTGAGCTCTGAAGTATTCTTGACTTCGCCTGCAACCCTGGGGCTAACCCTTAACTCTGAATGGGCTATGAACTGACCCCCGATTTCACCCTCTACAGCTGAATGGGCGCTGCGCACTGTTTATATAAATTGGGGGCGGGGTCTCGACAATTTTTGGTTACGCCCATAATGTTATGTAAACTGCCTGGATGACCGATATTTCGTATATCTTTTAAAAATTCCAGATGGCCGTTTTTTTGACAGGTACTAAAAACGAATTCAGGACACCCGCTGCTTTTTTTCTGTCCAGACAATTATTATTAAATCGACAAAATCCACTTATTCCGTCTCCTCTTTCTTACATCTAGAATACTTTAGACCATACACAAGTTTTCATTAACCCTTTTATCAAAGGATTCAATCAACGAATCCATCTCTCCACTCCCCGAACCATCACCTTACTTACTAAAGACTCAATTCCAGGAACGTCAGTCAAAAAAAGAAAAAAAGAAACAAACAAATAAAATAAGATAGAAAATAAAATGATGAATAAAAAAAAAACAAATTTTCTCTACATATTCTCTGTTTTATAGAAAAACAAACTTATTTCCAAATCTATGCTTTTATCCATTTAATTAATAAATTCATTCTAATCCCTTAGAATCGTTAATTAATTAATCCACCTTGGCGGCGGGGGGAGTTCTCTCTGTCACATTGGTATCGTCCACAGAAACAAAAACTGAAATATGAACGAATCAGAAATTCAAGGAAACGTTAAAACTGCACAATGCATAAGGTTTCTATGGTCTGTGAGGATATTGAGGAGGGTGTTGGAGAACCGAGGAGACATTGTGGGGGTTAGAAAAGAGTAAAATAAAATAAAATAAATCTAAAAGTGTAGCAGTTCTTAGAAACCTCTGACAGGGAGCGAAATCTGCGCATTCCTGAAAGACAGACTAGTTGGCACCATGAAGAAACCCATGCTTACTTCAGCGGTATCACTCAGATTGAATGGACGTTTTTCCACTCGGTTACTAGCAAGGTAGCGCACTTGTTTGCCAAGCCACTGGGCTTTGCATGCAGGTTGTGTCTGTTTCTAGCAAGCCGACATCGCAGAAACATGTCTTACTAAAAACACCCACTGGATATAACCACCGACTTAAAACTCACCACCACCGGAAATGACAAATATATTTTAACACCTCTGGGAGACAAGATTATTTATATTGGTTCCAGGAAGAATCTCCTTGCCCACAGAGTTGTCGTTGAACCCAGAAATTAAGTTTTGAGTAAAAGGGTTTCTTCGTCTCTTGTCTTTCTTCCTTCAGTAATTCTTTTGCAGCCTTCTACCGACAAAGAAGACGCCAACAAATGGAGTCAGATATTATAACAACCGACAATCTCCAACGACAACAACTAACAAACTACGAACCTACGAAACAAAATCAAACCAAATACCAGACAAATCTTGTACACCCCATAACTTACTCACACTTAGTCTTCAGCAATAGCCACCAGACATTTGGTGTATACATCGAAGTAATTATTTATACTATTAATAATTATAATAACAACAGTGAACGTAATACCGCAACTGGAATCCGAACTCGCTTACTACGATGTCACAGTCCCGCACATTAGCCACTACGCCACATGGAACTCTTGCTTGTTTACTGCAGGACTTATTTTTTTGTTATTATTACTATCATTTTTTATTATTATTTTCTTATTAGTAAATTATTTTTTCACTTAAAATTTGTTTTAGATTTTGTGATATTTAAAATTCATTAAATTTGTTTTTAAATTCATTTTTATTACATTTGGGAAATTTTTAAAATTATTTATAAACATGTTTTTTTTTTGTGAATTTTTAAAAATTAATTCGTTATTTCTTTTAAGAAATTGTTACTTTGTTGATTAGAATGGTTGGTTGGTTGGTTGGTTGGTTATTTACAGTATATCAACCCTTTTTGGGTCATTTAACTCCGAATTAAATTTCAAACAATTCAGTTTAGAATAAGAATAGTTTTTGTTTACAAACAGTTAAATATCAAAACAGTTAAATATCAAAACAGTTCTATTTCAAATAATTCAGTTTAGCATAAGTACACAGTTTAGTTAGTATAATAACAACAACAACAACTGGAAACGCGAGATTGAATCGAAACTACCAAGGCATTATTAAAGTTACTTAGAATACACGGGAGAGTCTGGGATTACTCACGTGACAGAATGTCACGTGAGAGAGCCTCTAGATATTACAGATTAAAAAAAAACAATATAAATAATCACTGAAATAATTATTGATTAATCGATCATTTACAAAGTTGTGCATTAAAATCTGGCATAGAATCACAATTATTTATTGATTATTTTATTGATTTGAGTAACTTATCACTTGATCCATATTTTTTTCCTATGATGTTATTGCCAGATTGTTAAGAACATTTGTACTGATTTTACATTGGAATTAATAACCTTTATTTTCTTTTTCTTTAATTATTAATTCCACTTGTAAAAAGGGAGCATGAATATGCATGTGTTTGTGCAAGAGCATTCGTGTTGCACTCGATAAAAATTGTCCACGAGTCAAAGTTATGCTTTTTATGCGCATGCCCAAATCCTGAATAGCGGTGATAGCAGATTTTACAGGTATAAGGGAAAAAGTTTTTCTATTTAGTATTAAAGGTGTTTTTATTCCTGGTTTAAAATGAGAGATACCTACATCAACAGCAAAGTACACAGCAAAAATAGTCGGGCACTTTTATCGCTCAAGGAAATATCTAACAACAGTTTCTTTGTGGTAACTCTGAATTTACCTCTTTGCAGGGATTACATCCCTTACTTTCCAAAATAGTGCTTCTAATGACTGCTACGTGGCGTGACCAAAGCAGCACTATAAAACGGGAGGAAAATATGAAACTCTCTCTCTCTCTCTCTCGCTCTCTCAATATCAATCTCTTCGTTCCGGCCTCGACTGTAAGAAGCCTGTATGAGTGGGAGGTTCTCCCGACAAGGAGGAATCTTTTGCCCTAATAAACCTCGTGTTGTACCACGCACGGTACAATGCTTTGACATAAGCATCTTTCTCTTTTATGTACGTTTAGTGTTTCGTGTAATTCCTGTATCTATTCTATTAAGTTTGCTCAGACAATAAATATTTTATTGTCAATTCGTCGTGAATTGTTTTATATTGTTTTGCACGAGGAAATGTAAACCATAATATACTGTATATATCTTCTGCTACAAGAGTCCGAATTGTGTTCCTCATTCTCTAATAATTGTGGTGGTGAGTTTTAGTATTTTCATTCTTAAATGTACATAGATTAAATGCAGATTCATCACACAGACTTATTACTGCTTCTAGCTTCCTTGAAGCAGAGCAAGTCTTTTTCATTTTCCCCTTATATATATATATATATATAGATAGATATTGCATGTCTGAGTAGGCATATATGTGTCTAATTTGGTCTGCTGGGATATATTATGACTTGTCAGTTTGTGTGTATTAGAGACAAAATGTTTTTCTGTTCATTTCCTACATACTTAAGCATTGTTTTTGTCTTTCCTTTCCGTCCTGCGAGCGTGTTAGAATATTACGGATATAGGGAGACAATAAATAATTGTCTATCTTTGGGAGTGGATAAGTCTGTTTGGTGTTTGGTGGAGTGTCACGTGGCCGTCTTACTTTTTCTCATCAAGTAAGCTTTTTCCCATTTTTGTACACCTTTCATATACTGCTTGTTCATTGAACGATATGTGTATAGTTCTAGCTGTTAAGACGTGTTTGCGCATTTTTCTTTTTTATACCATTGGTATGAGTATGATATATTGACCAACCCCTCCACTCGAGCAGGTTGTGGCACAAGGTCAATTTTTGGTGGAGTTTAACAGGTTTCAATTCAGAGTTTTCTTTTCCCGACCGGCCGCCATACCAAGCTTAAAGAGCTCAGTCTGGCCTACTATTTGCTCATTGCTGGAGAGAGAATTGTTGGATTTCTCAAGGGTATTAGTGCTATGTGAAATGCAAACAGCCTCTTCCTGGATTTGAGCTTGGTTCGCCGGGTCCATTTCTAACGACGATAACCGTTATACCACAGCCACCTCCAAAGAATATTAGGTATATAAAGAGTTAAATGTTCTTGAATGCAAAAATGTGTTTATCTTGTGTTTCCTTCAGTTGTGTTTAGTGTTAGTATATCACAGATATACAAATGCTAATATTGGTCCTTGGTAAGTAGAAACTTGACTAAATATCTTATCTACCACCAAGCATTCCAATATTTCAATCTCTTTATCTGCAGAGCAGTTATATTATGTTCAGTGGACACAAAATCTAAGGTAAATTTTTATACATACATCTTAATGGGATTTCCATGATAATGCATTATTCCCGCGATTGACAGCATTAACAAACTGTGATAAGAAGGGCACCTCGGATGGTGTAATGGTTTGCAAGCTAGACTTGCAAACTTTCACGTAAGAGTTCAAATCTTATTGGGCATCCCATTCATAAGGCCTTGAATCACATCTAAGCAAAAACCTTAGTAAATTACTAGGTTGCCTCCGGTGGTGCAATGGTTAGCAAGCTAAACTAGCAAACCTTCACGTATGAGTTCAAGTCTCATTGGGCACCCCATTCATGCGGCCTTGAGGCACATTTAAGCAAAAAGCTTTGTAAATTACAACGAACTATCATCAGAACATCATCCTTTCATACCCTCAACTAACCCTTCTTTCTTTATTTTTCACGGGTTCAGAATACGCTGACTTTATCGCTTACAGAGAGGTAAGACCTCCCCGCAAAAAGGTGGGGGGTTCTGGGTATGACACTAAATAGCACCTGATGGTGAGGCTCTATTTCTGAAGATCTGAGGAGTCAGGAGTACTATTTCATCGGCATTACTCACAGGTCCACTCTGTTGGGGGTGGTTGTACCTGATAAGGTCTTTCTGTTTCAAAAGGATTCGTATTCGATTGGACCGTAGAAAAAAAATAACTCTGTTAAAAAACAACAAAACAAAAAATGTAAATCTTTATAGAATACACATTTTTAAGCCTTAAAATAATCAACTCCAAAAACATTCTAGAAATGTCGGATCAAAATTGCATTAACATTGAAGTTACACTTTTATATTTTTCAACCAATCAGCTAAAAATACAAAATAAGAACATTCTAAAAAATCAGGCTCTAAAACTAATCAACAGAAAAATATTTAGGCTCCAAAATAAATAAGTAATTATACGAATCTGATTGGTCAAAAATGTCTGCGCGCTTGAATTTTAAGATCCGCAATAAAACTTAACAAAATCCTATTTGTGATCCACTTTAGTTCCCCACAAAAGCATAAACAACGAAGAATTTAATTAACTAGGGCATTCCACTACCAGACAGAGAGAGGCAAGGACACACAAGATACAGAACGAAGAAACATGCGACGTTCTTTTGCCGACTACCAGAATGCGACACGTTATCACCAAAGTTCATAAAAAACGCACGTGTGAACTAAAGAAAACAAAAGGCCCATACTTACGATCCTTCACATATATACACACGCGCATACACATGTATGTAAGTAAAGTCAATTTATCATCCTCTTTACTTCGGCCAACTATGGACACATTGATTCGATAGACTTTTTCAACATGTACACACGGGCGAACAAGTCCTTTTTTTATTGAACTGGACATAGCTGTATTTTCTACATACGCACACACGCACATAAAATGAACATTGTATTTTAATTATTTTTATCCTGTTTATTATGATTATTAAATTGCTTGTTTCTTAATGTTTGTTGTCACATTCCATTTGTTTACGTGCTTTGTGTAGTATTTGTGGAAAGGAAACCTGGAAGTAACTCGTGTAAACTACGGAAGGTACTTAGTCCTCCACACCTTCAATGAATGCTCCCTAATCTATAGACATAAAATAACTTTAGACATGCCGTTTAAATCAATTCATGCTTAAAATTCTATGGGATTTCACATGAAGAGTCATTATTTCCATCATTGAAAGTTTTGGGAACTGTCATGAGGATATTATTCTTTCAAACTCCTAAAAAGGGAAAATACCCCAATATACTCAATGTACAAAGTACCCCTTGCAGTCAAAAACATTCTCTTAAACTGTGATAGTTTCAGATTAACTCGTCCAAAATACGATGAGACAAGCAAACTAAAGGACCTTCTCAAAAACACCAAAGCAGACAACACTAAGTTTTCTAAAAAAAACTTTTTCATTAAAGTCTGATTTAATCAACCTTTTCACAAAAACCAAACCAAACCTAACTAAATACTATTATTAAAAAAAACCCGTACCCTAAACCCTAAAACCCACGTAGAAAACAAAACCAATCGAGCCTTTTTGACATTATATTTGACATTGTTTATATGCTGTTAAAGAACACTCAAACTCAAAGTTCAAACTCTTTCAAACCACTTACTTCATTATGCGTTTTTAGTTTTCTATTATTGTTCAATATGTTGCTTGTTTATTTTACAACCTACCAATTTTTCTAAATTTCTAATTCTGTTCGATTCTCTTCGACTGCTGTTGAAAGATTCCACTATTATAGATGAAGGGATCGTTCATTTATTGTCACATTTCTCCTACCTTAAATATCAAGTTACCAACGTATGAGCCTCACCCGTGCCCCCCAAATTACTTTATCCTTCGAACTATGAAAATTTATAAAGAGAACACAAATATTTTTTCGGCTGTCTAATGGCTTAATCTTATTAGATTTATTTTATTAGACGGTTATTTGATGGATTTATATTATCCAGATCTAAAACGCCACAACAATTGGTTAGATACGATGTTTGAGAGTAAAATGGAATCATAGATGTGATTCGAAGCGTAAATCAAGTAATTAAAAGAAAAGATATCTCACCGAAAACGAGTGGGATTTCATTTGCTTTCTAAAAGTTTAATGGTTTCAAGTATTGCTATAGCTGGGTTTTATGGCATATGAACCCTTGTAGGTTATTTAATGTCAAATCATGTTGTAGAGAAGAGGAAAATCTCGTATTTTGGTTTGGCGCTCAATTTATTTCGACACTTAATTTCAACCAATCAGGATGTCTAATCCTATTCAGCCCGGACCTTCATTTCCGCCCACCAAAGCTTGTAAGCCGCCAAACCCAGCCTCTTTGGCTTGAGACGGCGACCAGAGGAGACGTCCCATTGGCCGTTCTTCAATAGCGATACTTTTTAGCTGGACAACGACGCCCAGTGCGGATATCTCCCTGCGGCTCTAGAATAGCACCAGCAGCAGCATAGACAAACGAGGGAACCATCTAATTTATGGATTCCTTACGAGGAATCCCAGTTGAATATAAATTAGATGCATACAACATGCCTCGCACAGGCACAACTTTGTGTCACCCCAAAATTGGCTATGTCGATCTGAGCGTAACTCCGCTCTCGACACACAAGCTCCCAATTCACCGCTGGTCCACATTAATGGAGTAAACGCCTACTCTCCCCCAAATACCAGACGCGAAACTCACGGTGACATCCAAGTTCAATTCCTACAACTGCGAAATGTCTTTCGTCAAAAATGCAAAAGTTCAATCCCTCACGTCCGACAACACACGCTGCCTTCTCAACGTCTCGTAACTCAATTTCGTCTCCATACTAACAAGCCTAAACTCCACGAGTCTTGCAGCACCAAAAGCAAACCATATTCCATGCTACAATAAAAGCCTATTCATAAAAACACCTTTCGACCTTCGCCATCTTACTACCTCATCTTCAACCACCTTTTATTACCTACTATTAGCGAGGGGACAAACAACTCTCAGCGAGGAAACAACACAACGTAAACACACATACGTTACATCATCTTCCTCGCTGAACCAAACAAACTTTCCCTCGTTACTAACAAACCAACTTCTCCAGCTAAAAGCATCCAGGCCAAAAACCTCCTACACAAATCCTAGTACAAAATGGTTCCCCCTCGCTAAACAAATAACCATTTCAATGTTTATATACACATACACACACGTATATATATATAGCCGTAGGTGAAATGGTTATTATTGTTTAGCGAGGGGGAACCATTTTATAGCCGGAGTTTTTGTTGTTGGTAGCGAGGAATGGTTATTATTTTCGGATGATTTTAGCTTGAGAAGTTGGTTTGTTAGTAGCGAGGGAAAGTTTGTTGTTAGCGAGGAAGATGGGTGTAACGTATGTGTGTTTACGTTGTGTTGTTTCCTCGCTGAGTGTTGTAAGGTCCCTCGCTAAGTTTATGAGAAATAAAAGGTAGAATGATGAAGTAAGATGGCGAAGGTCGAAAGGTGTTTTTAGAAATAGGTTTTTATTTGCAGCATGGAATATTGGGTTTTGCTTTTGTGCTGCAAGACTCGTGGAGTTTAAGCTTGTTAGTATGGAGACGAAATTGAGTTATGAGAAGTTGAGATGGCAGCGTATGTCGTCGGACGTGTGAGAGATTGTGTTTTTTGCATTTTGACAAAAGGCATTGTTGTAGTTGTAGGAATTGAACTTTGGATGTCACCGTGAGTTTCGTGTCTGGTATTTGGGGAGAGTAGGCGTTATCTCCATGCGTGTCGAGAGCGGGATTACGCTCAGATCGACATAGCCAATTTTGGGGTAACATAAAGTTGTGCCTGTGCGAGGCATGTTGAATGCATCTAATTTATGTTCAACTGGGATTCCCCGCGAGGAATCCATAAATTAGATGGGTTCCCTCGTTTGTCCATGTTGTTGCTGCTAGAGCTGCAGTAAGATATCTGCACTGGGCGGCATTGTCCAGTTAAAAGGCATCGCTATTGAAGAACGGCTAGTGTGACGTCTGCACTGGTCGGCGTCTCCAGCCAAAGAGACTGGGTTTGGCAGCTTGCAAGATTTGGTCGCCGGAAATGAAGGTCCGGGATGAATAGGATAAGTCATCCTGATTGGTTGAAATTAAATGTCGAATTAAATTGCGCGCCAAACCAAAATACGAAATTTTCCTCTTCTCTACATATATATATATAGAATTTGTAAATGAATACTTTGTAGATAGCATTTTTAAACGAGCCTGAGCTCATTTGTTTGCACACAATGGATTGAAGGATTGCTATCAAACAATGCCAATTTAATTTAACATCGGTCATTTGTTTGCACACAGTTAAATGTTTATATATACATGATTTGTAAGTGTAGGTATTTTATTTTTAAACGAATAAGAACCAAATTGTTTGCACGCAATTAAGTATTGCTTTTGTTTTTCACAGTTAAATGGTTTCAATTATTGCTCCCAAACATTATTAATTCAATTTAATATTAATCATTTGTTTGCACAATGTGAAGTGGTTATAAGTTATTTTACACTAATAATCAACACCATTCATTTGCACACAGTAAAATGATTCCAAGTATTCCTATATAATACAAATAATTCAGATTTTGCAAACAGTTCAACGGTTTCAAGTATTTGTAGCAGAAGGTATATTTGGTTTGGCGCGCAATTTAATTCGATGCATAATTTCACCTAATCAGGATGACTTATCCTATTCATCCCGGAATTCCGGGCAGCAGAAATTGGGTAAGTTGCCAAACACACTCTCTCTGGCTGAACAACGCTGCCCAGTGCAGACGTCTCACTGACGGCTCTTCAATAGCACCAACAGCATGGACACATGAGGGAACCTATCTAATTTATGGATTCCTTGCGCCTATCTCAGACCAAGGAATTCCAGTTGAATATGAATTAGATACATTCAATACGCCATCACAGGAACAACTTTATGTCACCCCCAAAATTGGCTATGTCGATGCAATGCCTTTATTCCGCTCTCGACACCTAGCTCTCAATTCACCCCTGGGCCACTTTAATGGGGACAATGCACGCCTCTCCACCAGACGCACAAAACTCACGGTGACTCCAAAGTTCATTTCCTCCAACGGCAACATGGCTTTCGCTAAACTACGCCGAACACAATCCCTTGCACGTCCGACGGTACGCGCTGACTTTCTCAACTTTCTAATAACTCCATTTCGTCTCTTTACTCACTACGAGACTTGCAGCACAAACGCAAACTACTATTTCTAACTAAAAACTATTTCTAAAAACACATTTCGACTATCGGCATCTTACTTCTTCATCCTTCCTTTATATACCCAATAAGCTTTAGCGAGGGAAATACACACTTAGCGAGGAAATAACCCAACGTAAACACACACATTACAACCCATCTTCCTCGCTAAAAACATAACTTTCCCTCGTTAAAAAAACCTAACAACAACAATATAACTAACGCGAAATATTCCCCACTAATAGTTTTATTTGCACACAGTTAAATGGTTCCAAGTATTCCAATATAATACAAATAATTCAGATTTTGCAAACAGTTCAACAGTCTCAAGTATTCCCCACTAATAGTTTTATTTGCACACAGTTAAATGGTTCCAAGTATTGCTATGTAATACAAATAATTCTGATTGTGCAAACAGTTCAACGGTTCCAAGTATTCACCACTAATAGCTTTATTTGCACACAGTTAAATGGTTCCAAGTAGTGTTATATAATGCAAATAATTCACTTTAACATTCGTGGTTTATTTGCACACAGTTAAATGGTCAAACAGCTCTATTTGGCCCATTCCTATCGGGTAATTTCACTCCAGGATTAATACCAATGAAGGAGTACTCTACATTCCCCAAAGCTTCAGGATTGGAACCTCACCATCAAATTCAGTTGGGTGTCCTCGTGGTGTAATGGTTAAAGCGATGAACTGCGGAATCGTAGTACGCGAGTTCGTACTCCAGTCGCGCTATTACGTTCACTTTCGGGCAAATACCCTTGGGAAAGGTATGAACCCCCTTATTCTCCCTCCAGCTATGGGTAAATAGTAGGACGGACTAGGTTCTTCAGCCTTGGTGAGGCAACTAGTCAAGGAGAAGGAAAACTCTGATTTCAAACCTGTTAAACTCCGCTTAAAAATTGACCTTGTGTCATATCCTGCCCGAGCGGAGGGGTTGGTAAATAGTACCATCAAATTCAGTTTAGAGCCATATCCAGGACAGTTGTTGTTGTTGTTTGGGGGGGTTACTCCTCTGGAGAGATGCAGTAGGAGTATTCTCCAGCCCCAGCCGACTATGCTATGTAACACAAACAATTCCATTTAACATCGGTTCATTTGTTTACATACTGCTAAATGGTTAAACAGTTCTATTTGACCCACAGATAAACCCCAATTAGATACTTCCACTGCGGGTGAAAATGGACTTGGGAGTAATGACAATGAAGAGGTACTCCACGTTCCCAAGAGCTCCAAAACTGAAGCCTCACCATCAGATGTCCTGGATTTTAGAAAATCACGTCTTGGCCGGCTTAATCTCATGACATCTATCCCATTGAATCTATACGGGATGAATTGGATTGGAGAGTTCGAAGAGAATACCCAGAGAGTGAGAATGAGCTTTTTCAGGGTTTGAGGAATGTTTGGTGTCTCCTATATAAATTTTTTTCCAAAACAGTTGGAAAGAATTCCAAGTATTTGTAAAGTAATAATTAAGGCAGGTGGTCGTTTTACTAACGAAAATAAAACATGATCCTGTTGTATGATCATTTTTTAATAATCAAGAGCTTATTTGTTTTGTCGAAATAAAAGCAAATACCCTGTAAGTAAAGTTGGCGACTGTAGTCGAGGGTGACTCGAAGGCTCCCTTTTCGATAGCTACTACATCGAGGTGTAGGGGAAGGCGCTACTCCTTTCCCTGGATTTCTTCACTTTACCCTTGATCCTTACCTTATAATACTGAGTGTTAAGCAAGGTAGCATCAAGTACCATTTTTTGAGTCTCCCGGGCCACTGGCAAACACTGTAACCATTATGCCAATGTCCGGTATACCCTGTAGTTACAGTAATTTTATCTTTTACTAAAAAAATGCAAAATATCTTATTTTAAGGTATTTTTAAAAAGAATTGTCGGGTTGTCTTGAACTTTTTACTTGCACTAAACACACACTCTCTCTCTCTCTCTCTCTCTCTTTGCCTATCTCTTACTTACTCTCTCTCTCTCTCTCTCTCTCTCACACACACACACACACACAGACAAGTTAAATATATTGCTTTCAAACTAAAAATGTTCATTTTATCTTTTTTTAGTAAATGACTAAGAATATTCCTTTACTTCGTTTATTTCTTTCTTTTTGTCTTCTATTGATTAATTCTATAAGTAGTTATCGTCTGCAATGTTTCATTTTCTATTCATATTATCCTTGAGTTATAATTCTGTCGTAAGAACTTTATATCACGGGAGATAAAAATAATGTCGGCACATCCTAGTTGTAAAAACCTCAAAAGCAAAAAAATCTGTGGTTTCATATCAAATTCAGGAGTCTCGGGAATCTACATAAACCATTTTGATTCAATCATATCGTTAACCCTTTTCAGACTGAATTTATTTTTAGGTGTTACCAAATTTATCTAACGTATACGCCTCTGCGGTTTAGTAATATTATTAGATTCGGCAAGAATAACAACTTGCAGAATAAAATAACTAAGACTACTATTTCACTTGGAATATTTTAAAACTAGCAGGTTTGGCTTAAGCGTTCAAGTAGAACGCTTGGTGACAGGAAAGATATTAAATCGAGTCCTTACTTACCAAGGACCAATATTAGCATTTATATAACCGTTATATACTAACACTGAACGTAACGGAAGGAAAGACAAAATTAACTCAATTACACACACAAGAACATTTAATATTTTATATAGACAATATATATGCTGGTGACATTACAAAGAATGCACAAACGTTTCCCAGTAGCTAGAATTATACACATATTGTTTCGCAAACAAGTAGTATGTAGAAGGGGTATAGAATAGTGGCGGATTAGATCGAGTAGGTTTTGGTATTGACGACTTGGTCTTCACATATTTATGGGATCTGAGGACCAAAATTCTAAATAGAAATGTTTGCCAAGTCGAATCAGACCATTTCGTCTTGAAGAGGCTTAAAGTTTTTTGTAGTATTATGGTTGGCGTCAAAATACCACACAAATCAATCAACATTTGCGCTTTTTATATGATTAAATACGTATTTAAATAAGGATTTAGAAAACTTCCATAATTATTTGAATATTGTAGAATATAAGTTTAACTAATATTCGGTAAAATTATATCAAGATATGCATTTTAATAACTTTATTGAAATGCTTAGTGGTCAGGGGGATATTTAGTTAAATCCCCACTCATCAAAGACTAAATTAGCATTAGTATATCCATGATAGGTATAATGGTTAGGGTGTTTGCCAATGGCACCGGAGACCGGGGTTCAATCCCAGGTAGAGTCATACTAAAGACTCGAAAAATGGTACTAGTTGCGTCTTTGCTTAACATTCAGCATAATAAGGTATGGATCAAGGGTAAGTGGAGCAATCTACAGAAAGGAGAAGCGCCTTACCCTACATCTTGGTGTATTAGCTATGAGAAAAGAAGCCTTTGGGTGGCTCTCGACAACGGTTGGCTAACGTACTTTCTTATATCCGTGATATACTAGTATTAAACACAACGAAAAGATAGATAAGGTGAACTCAATTACACATGCAAGGACATTCAATATTTTAACGGGTACCTACTACAGTTTGAACTGTTTCGGTCTAGTAATTTACGCGCCACCGACTAGCGTCTACTAAAATAATTAAGCACTAATTCTTTAATTAATTGACTTTCATTTTATAATTTAATCCTCAGTAATAATTTTAAGGGAGTTTTGTGGTGAAAATTAAATTTTATTTATCGCCATCTTGGAACGAAACTATCGCGAACAATTAAAAACACGACAGACTGAAGAGAATGGGAAACAAATTTCAACGTCAAATGTTCGCGTTTCTCTGTCATATACATTTTCATATAAGATTTTTTCTATAATTCTTCTTCCTTTTAACGATATTAATTTAGCGAGAATTAACTATTATAATTGATTAAATAGTTTTTGTCACGAAAAGGAGTTCATTTTTAATTTCCTTTTTTTTTTACAAGAGTGTAGCGAAGCCTACAACTGAAGTCGACATACATTTACTTAGCTTAGTTGTGGCATAAGGCCTGAATTTTAAGGGAAACCTACGCGAATTGAACTCGCAGACAATAATTTGCTCGCATAACTTGCTGACCATTACACCACGCAAGACAGTCATATACACCTAAAATGAGACGTAAAGTCTTTGAAAAAACATGATATAATTTAAGTTGTAGACGCATGCACGTAGATTATTTTGGTCAATACATAAAATTACGCTTATGTAAATTAGTGTCTCTGAAATAAGAATTTGAACAAGGCGTATCTCTTACCTTCTGAAGATAGAAGCAACAGAATGATTAACGGACAACTTAAAACTTGGCGAGACATATTCGATCGCATCTGTCGGACCGTTTGTCGATATGTGAGATTTTGTCGACTTCAACCAAATAAAAAGGACACAAATGATGGAAGACGTGAATTGTTGATGTTGACAACTAGAATAACGACTTGCAGAATAAAATAACTAAGACTACAATTTCACTTGAAATATTTTAAAACTAGCAGGTTTGGCTTAAGTGTTCAAATAGAGGTCTATATACTATTATTAGGACGCTTGGTGTCAGAGAAGATATTAAATCGAGTCCTTACTTACCAAGGACCAATATTAGCATTTATATAACCGTTATATACTAACACTGAACGTAACGGAAGGAAAGATGAAATTAACTCAATTACACACACAAGAACATTTAATATTTTATATGGACAATAATACATGCAGGTGACATTACAAAGAATGCACAAACGTTTCCCAGTAGCTCGAATTATATGCGCATTTTTTCGTAAACAAGCACTATGTAGAAGGGGTACAGAATAGAAAAGGATTAGTGTTGTATACAACACGTATACATATACAAAAACACATAATATGAATACACAGGCGGACACTGTTGTTCAGGTACGAACGGTTTTATTAACTTCTGGATTCAGTTCATCGACACGAGGAGAGAGACACAATTCTTACTATGCTAACCCCATCCCAAGGCACGGCGCATGTTATAGTATTTAAGATCGCTGTCGGTAGAGATCCGAAAATCTTAACCGCCGCCGCAACAGTAGAAAACTCAGTTCTTCAACTCAATGGCCGAATCCCCAACTACTCGACTCCATGGTCCAATGTCAACCTTCAACTGACTCTTTTTCAAAATCTTCAAATTCTCAGGACCATCTCTTCCGGGCATGACGCCATCCACACTCCAGCCACATTTTCTGTCTGGGGTTTATTATGACAATGGTGATTGTCGTATCTTTTGCGTACGAGCGTAAAACTGTACCCAATGACTATGCATCTGAACTCTGAACTCGAATAGTTCAAAGCCCAACCAAACTGAATGATAAAATATAATTAACGAAAAATGATTAATATAAAAAAATTATCCTTTAATTATATAACAGTAGATCGAGTGGGCCTTGGTATTGGCGACTTGGTCTTCGCATATTTATTGGATCTGAGGACCAAAACTCTCTGCCACAATTATTAGGAAATGAGGAACACAGCTCGGACACGTGTAACAGAGGGAATGTATTATGGGTTATATTTCCTCTATCCATACAATATAAAACAATTCAGGAAATATTCCCTGAGCAAACTTAATAGAAAGGATACAGGAATTGCATGAAATGCTAAGAGTACATTATGGAGAGAAAGTCCTATCTAGTTGTAGAGTCCTTTATAGAACCATAGTTGTTGTATGAAGACTTAAGTCAAAGCGTGGTACCGTGCGTGGTATGACACGAGGTTTGTTGTGAATTCATTACACGAGAGTCTTATTGTTAAGGTTGGAACGAAGAGAGAGAGAGAGAGAGTTTCAACTTTGCAGTGCGTTTTATAATGCTACTTTGTTCACACCACCTAGCGATCATAGGAAATACTATTTTGGAAAAAAGGGGATGTAATCCGTGCAATAGCGAAAGGCTTATTTTTAAGTGTAGATAAGATGACTATATAGCCGTACCGTTCCTTGGCAGGGTCAGAGACAATATATCAACTAATCAAAGCGTAGACACGAAAAGTGGTCGAAAATGGATTTCTGTGACTGTCTTAGGACACCCTATTGAACATAGAAATTATCAAAGGGAGATAATTATTGACTGTATCCTTACACTGCATTTAGCGAATGGATTTCTGATCGATTCTTTAAATAATGAATTAAAATAAGGACAAATGTTAAACTTGGATTTGTTCTTATTTGAGCTCCCAGATCACTGCCTCCTGTTTCTCAGTTATTAGCAGAATTATCGCTACTTAATTTCGGTGATCTGACGAAGATTGAGGAAGGGATAGACCAAACATCAAAAAGACAAAGAAGAGATTCAATTGTCCCCATGTTATATACAAGCATGTGGTTGCAAGAAAAATAAAACTGACAAGAAGATTTAGTTTTATTTTGTTTATTGAATAAATAAAATAAACAAGCGAATGAAATATCTAGCCGGCTGACAGGCGTTTATATGGTCGGCAGCGAACGGTTGCTTTGATCTGGTCTGACGGTGTTGTCGGGTGACGTTCTCAGCGACAGCCGGAGATTCAACTGCTTGTGTCACCTCCGCTATTTATGTGTTCCCTACTTCAAACACCGGCCCCAGAAAATACTATTTGTGGAAAAAAATGATTGGTAGAAAAATAGACCTTTTTTTATAACTGAGAATTTTCCGGGGGATTTTGAATTGACTATGCAGGGAGCGAATGTTCGCCAATAGTCCGGGAGACCTGGGTTCAATCCCAGGTTGAGTCATACCAAAGACTTTAAAAATGGTAATTGATACCTTCTTGCTTAACACTCAGTGATATAAGGTACGTATCAAGGGTAGGGGAACAATCCGGAGAAAGGAGTAGCGCCCTCCCCTACACCGAGGTGTAGTAGCTATTGAAAAGGGAGCCTTCTGGTCGCCCTCGACTACGGTCACCAACTTTACTTACTTTACTTATGCGTGGAGCCTATGTGCAGAAGCCATGATTTTCTCAGTTTAACACTGGCTATTGTTGGGTCAACATCAGGTAGCTGTTATTTTCTTCTGCAGTGTCGATGTCTGTCGGTCTGTGTTTTGTGTGTTTTAGTTGTTAGGTGGGTGAAGAGTTAAGTAGGTGAATCAGAAGAGATTTGATCTATTTTACTATAACACCCATAATTTTTGATAAATATGAAATTAGTTCTTGGAGATCCGTCTCCCTCAAACAGTACCTCTCTATCGTGTTAAGAGTTATCTGGTTATAGCAATTTCCTGCTGTTAGAGAAATAGCTATAACCAGATCACTCTAAGTACGATGGGGAGGTACTGAAGGAAATATGCAGTTTTTGTACTTACTCAAATACATTCTCTTAAAAAAAAAAAAAAAAAAAAAAAAAGGCTATGTACAGAATTTCATTCTGAGAGGAAATAAATAAATATTTTTACCAGATGCTTCATAAAATTTGATAAATATCGATATGAACATTTAATAAAGTGGTTGAATTGGTCATTGGATATTTTCTTATCGAAATGCAGTTTTTAAATTAATTTTCTTAAAAAGTGCTCATATTTATTTGGCCTTGTGTCATTTAAGTTGAAAAAAAAATAAAAAGAATGAATAAAAAGGAATATATGTGGGGATTTAGGAATTAACAATGAAACTCCCAACCGGATGTTGACTCGTCGGCTGCCACATACAAAATGTATAAACGCGTCGCCACGCATAAGGCTCCACGCATCCATCCGGTTAAAAATCAGAAAAAAAGAAAAATAATAAAAAGTAAAGTAGCCAATTGGAAGCGGTCGCGCCAAAATTAGAAGGATTTTGGAGTGGCGAATTTGGAGCCGGTGGAGCGAGATAAATATTCAGGTTTTCTGTGAACCGAGTCTTGTCAGGGAGTGTCCGTCAAACCAACAACATCATTTTGCTGTCTGGTGTTTTGGGCACCACGCTACGTCCCAAGACGTAGCGTTGGTTAGTCCATTCACCAAGTAAATAAAGGAAAGTATGGAAGAAATCTTTTCGTCTCTTATCTGTTTCTATCGTTTCTTTTTGTATATTTCTTTTGGGACTTTCTTTGGACAAGGCATTGCGCCGGCCAGTCAACGTGGGGTAAAATAATATAACCAAAATATGGAGTCAGATATCTTACGGCAACACAGCCTTGCCCTTAGCCCCTGACCTTCAAAAACCCTTTTAAAACCCACATATATGTATCTCTTTTTATCCCAGCTATCAATAAAATAGTCGGATAGACTGAACTCTCTAGCCTTGGTAGGTCAACCAGTCTAGGAGAAAGAAATACCTGAGCATTGTTGCTTGGAGAATCTGTGGCACACTTATGCATCATTTTTCTCTTATCAGCTCATCCAAAAAGTGTGTGGTTGGCTGCCTCTACACAAACCTTCACCACAATACACAAATCAGTTGTATAGTTCATTTGCTATGGAAATTTACTAAGCTTTTTGCTTAGATGTGGCACAAGGCCATATGAAAGGGGCACCCAATGAGACTCAAACTCACTCGTGTAGGTTTGCTAGTCGAGCTTGCTAACCATTACACCACCAGTGGCGCCCATAGTTCATTTGCTATGTTTCGACTAAGTGAATAGTCATCATTGATACTGACTGGCAAATATTATTTACATAGGAGTATGAAAAATGCTATGCATAAATTATTTTTTCGATATTTAATCTGATTATAGCTTTATGGGGTATAAGAAGAGTTTACTTTTGGTTTGTGATAGCTGTAAGGACGGAAGGAAAGAGACAAAGATACTTTTAGACTCAAACTTTCTTTTAGGGTTTACGTCTATTCTGTGATGTGGAATGTTTTCCTGAACCAATAGAAATAATCTGGCCCAGTCGGCTGGGGCTGTACAATACACTGACTGCACCTCTGCGTGTATCCAGGATATGAGACTAAACAATCAGATGGTGACGTTCCAGTGATGTTGGAGCTTTGGGCAATGAGAAGTACACCTTCATTGCCATCGCTCCCAGGTCAACTCTGGCCCGAAGTGGTAGCACCTGACAAGGGTCTTATCTATGGGTCAAGTAGAACTTAAGCGTAGTTTTGAGAGTTTACTGTTTTTTGCAATTAAACTGCGTATTTATGCTAAACTGAATTGTTTAAAATAGAATTGTTTTGACATTTAAACTGCGTACTTATGCTAAACTGAATTATTCGAAATAGAACTGTTTTGACATCTAAACTGCGTACTTATGCTAAACTGAATTATCTGAGATAAAACTGTTTTTACATTTAACTCTGTGCATTGCCCAGTTAGCTTGAACTGTAGAATACACCAACTGCACCTCTGCTTGAAATAGAACTGTTTTGACATGTAAACTGCATACTTATGCTAAACTGAATTGTTCAAAATAGAACTGTTTTGACATTTAACTGTGTGCAAATAAAATCCATATTTATACTGAACTGAATTGGTTGAATTAAAACTGTTTGACTAAACTGAATAGCTTGAAATAGAAATGTTTCAATTAAACTGTGTACTCATGCTAAACTGAATTGTTTGAAATAAACCTGTTTATTTGTATAAAAATGAATTTGGCATTAAATAACCAACAAGGGTTGTTATGCCATAAAACCCAAACAAACAAATAAATAGAAATTGTCGTGTCTCCCAGACAAGGCGTATGAATTATACTATAGAGTCATTTTCAGTAATAACAAGTTTAAGGGTCTGTTGCATGTTCAGTGGGTATGTTTAGATGAAGCTTTAACAAGTAGAAGAAGCAAGCTTGTGCGTTACCAACTTGCAGCCAAGTGAAACGGGTCCTTTCAGTCGAGATAGTATATGCTTGACGGGGGAGAATTTCTCCTCGCATCAAGAAGTCCCTCTTTTTAGGCATGCACTGATTTCGCTTCCTGTCAGAAGCTTCCTAGGAAACCAACTACTTTTTACATTTCTTAAATTCATTTCTAATTCTCACAGCTTCCAGTAAAAGAGGTGGTCAGTTTAAATATGGTAGTATAAAAATTTAATACATTTAAGGAAAAAAATTGACTTCATATACCGGACATTGGCATAATCGTTAGAATGCTTACAAATGGCCTGGGAGACCTGGGGTCAAATCATACCAAAGATTCAAAAAATGGTACTTGATGCTACCTTGCTTAACACTCAGCATTATAAGGTAAGGATTAAGGGTAAAGTAGAGCAATCCAGCAAAAGGAGTAGCACCCTCCCCTACACCTAGGTGTAGTAGCTATTGAAAAGGGAGCCTTCGGGTCACCCTCGACTACAGTCGCCAACCTTACTTACTTATTATGAGAGATCCAGAATATTTCTCATGAGAGATCTTAAGTATTTCTTGTAATGCGAGATCCAGAGTATTTCAAGGAAGATGAAAAGATACATCGCTTAGCGTAACGGTTATCATCGTAAAAAAATGGAATTGATGGTCATAGTTCAAATCTTGAATGAGGCTTTTTGTATTCGACTTCAAGCTGATGCCCTTGGGAAACTTGGACAAACTGGGTTCTTTAACCTTGTTTGATAACCAGTCGAGGAGAAGAAAAACTCTGAATTGAAACCAGCTTTACTTTGCTTATAAATTGACCTTGTAACTAATACATCCTGCTTGTAGTAAAAAACATTGAAATAAAAATGGTCTTTACAAAAATAACATTTCCTGTTGGAAAATTAATAAATAGTTAATTATCAAAAGGTTGGATTATTACACTTTTGATGTTCCATACTATGGAAAACAAAAGCTATCAACACCAACTGCATTGTAAATGATTGATTACTAAAAATGAAATGAATAATTTGAATTGAAAGTACTGATTAAAAATGTGGTTGATATTGCTCATATTTTTATGTTACTTTCATCATTTGCATTAAAACTGATGAACAAGATTTTTAATAATTAATGAACATTAACTAAAAACGTTGATTTTGTAACAAAAGATTAATTCTTATAGAACACTGCGTAGGAGACTACAATAATTTAAAATTTTAATCTACACACTTCATTAATTATGATTTACTCATCTAAAGAATTGTAGGGATACAACTAATAATTATCTCCCTTAGATAATGTGCATGTCCAATAAGGGCCCCGCAGAAACCCATTCTCGGTTTCTTTCCACATCCGGTCTTTGACCAGTTGAAACTTTGTCTCTGACTCTGCAAGTGAACGGTAAAGTCACATGGCTCTATAACCCAAACTTGTCAATTAAGTCTTTTGTTATTTTGTATTTAACTATTTAATCTATGCTCATTAATTATCCTTTATCCATTTTGTACCCCTTCTACATACTTCTTGTTCCTAGAATATGTATATAGTTTTAGCTGTTGGGACACTTGAATTATGAATTTTAAGGGCATATTAACCCATTAAGGGTTATTCTATACCTAGAAATTAAGGAATTGCATACATTGTACAAATTTACCAACCCTTCTGCTCGGGCAGGATATGACACAAGGACAATTTTTAAGCGGAGTTTAACAGGTTTCAATTCAGAGTTTTCCTTCTCCTAGACTAGTTGCCTCACCAAGGCTGAAGAACCTAGTCTGCTCTACTATTTACTCATAGCTGGAGGGAGAATAATTGGATTCATACCTTTCCCGAGAGGATTAGTGCTATGTGAAATGCAATCAGTCTCGTCCAGGATTTGAACGCATGTCGCTGCATCCATTTCCTATGACGATAACCATTACACCACGGGCACATCCGCTACATTGTGTACATTGTACGTTTATATTTACATTTTTTTGGGTAATGATTTGAATTTTTGCACATGGTTATATGATATCAAGTATTCCTATCTAATACAAACAGTTTTTGCATATGGTTATATGGTATAACTGGCCCATTAGGACAATGGTTAGAGTGTTTGCCAATGACCAGGAGACCGGGGATCAATCTCAGGTCAAGTCATACCAAAGATTCAAACAATGGTACTTGATGCCTCCTTACTTAACACTCAGCATTATAAGGTATGGATCAAGGGTAAAGTGGAGCAATCCAGGAAAAGGGGTAGCGCCCTTCCTTACACCTCAGTGTAGTAACTATTGAAAAGGGAACCTTCAAGTCACGCTCGACTAAGGTTGCCAACTTTACTTTTATATGGTATCAAGTATTCCTATCTAATACAAATAATTTTTAAACAGCTCTATTTGACCCATAGATAGGGTCCTAACTTGTACTACTACTCCAGGTCAGAGTGAAATTGTGAGTACTTGCAATGAAGGGGTTCTTTACACTACCCAGAACTTCAGAACTGGGGTCTCATTGTACCATAGCCATATACACCAATATGCGAAATGTACATGGGACGTTCATTACATATATACGTAGAACATAGGATCTTGAAATTCGAAAAACACTTAACAACTTCTCAGTTCAGGTTCGAACCATTTTATCACCTTTGAGTTTAAAGGTTCTTCGACATAAGGAGAGAGGCACAATCTTTCTATTCTGGCTTTTTCATCTGCCCCCTCCAACACGTGTGGCACCCACCACAAAGGTCTCCACAAGCAAGCAAAAGCCAACCATCTTCTCCCGAGGCAGGTCTCAACTCTACTAACTTTCTTCAAATTCTCCCCAAATCCTCTGCGCGCTTCTGGTGTGTGATGTCATTCACACTCGCTAGCGTCCGTTTCCCATCTGGGCTATTGTGACATCTCTGAGTGACATGTCCGCTCTCTGCACGCATGCGCATGAACACCTATGTTAATGTTGCACCTAACTAACCCATGTGCTGAGCCAAAAGGTTCTCAGCCTAACTAAACCCAGAGGCATAAACTGAAATCCCTCGGCTATTATATTACATCATCATCAGATGCAGTTTCGTGTCATCAACATTTCACCCGTTTTTTGAGGTGGGGGTTTTACTTCTCTGCAAGGTGAGTGGAGGTACAGTCAGGGTGTTCTGAGCTTTACCGACACACTTAGGTTATGTTTGGGATTTATTCACAAACATAACCTTTTCTTTTAATACAACTTTTACGTATATTGCATACATTAAATATAAAATGTTTACAAATGAGCGTATGTCTTTCTTTCTGTTATTGGCCCAGCGGTTAGAGTGTTCGCCAATGGCCCGGGAGACCTGGGTTCAATCCCAGGTCGAGTCATACCAAAGACTTTAAAAATGGAACTTGATACCACCTTGCTTAACACTCAGCATTATAAGGTACGGTTCAAGGGTAAAGTGGAGCAATCCAGGGAATGGAGTAGCGCCCTCCCCTACACCTTGGTGTAGTAGCTATCGAAAAGGGAGCCTTCGGGTCACCCTCGACTATGGTCGCTAACTTTACTTTATATCACAGATATATAAATGCTAACATGATTCCTTGGGAAGTGAGGAATTGACTAAATATCTTCCTTAGCCTGTATCTTATATAAAAGGTTGAATATTCTTGTATGTACAAATCAGTTTATTTTGTCTTTCTTTCTGTTGTGTTCTGTGTTAGTATCTCACGGATATATAAATGCTAAAATGATTCTTTGGGGAGTGAGGAATTGACTAAAATATCTTCCCAACGAACAAGCATTCCAGTAAGACTTAAAGAAATGTATAGTTTCCAAATCATAAGAGGTGGTTAAAAGTAGACCATTTGTTCCTTCTGCTGACGTAGCTGAATGGTTCTAATCAAAAGATATAAAGGATATTCAAGCCAAGTATTATTTTTTTTACGAAAGGCACATAAAAAAAATGAATCTGCTCAGGCTACTTCACGGGAATGTTGAGGAGATAGGCTTTTTTGTGATGGCCATGCATCAGTTTTGATTCGTGCAAGGACCCCATATTCAAATGACCTTGTATCAAATCTGGCTGAGTGGGAGGCTGGATAAATCCTTAAGCTTATCAGTTTACTATGATAAGTGTAGTTTAGCTTAATGCTGGAAATAAAGGGCATCTAGCGAGAACTGAACTTACTAACAATGGCTTGCATTATCGGTTGTGTTATTAGTAGCATCTTCTTGGAGTTTGCTCCTGGACACAACTCAAAAACTGTTGATTTTTTTTCTTTCATTGACCTGACCTTCAGTTTCAGTCAAAACTGACAGCCGACTTCTTTTTATTTCTTACATAATTCAGACAATTCAGCAACAGTATCTTTGGTTTGGAAGAAGTTAGAGAGTTGACCAACAGCCATGTTTCGTTTTCTGTCCATATCGCCATAGTAAGGCTTTACTCAACTTTGCTGAAAAAGCTTAGTGTCATATAGAGTTGCAGGATTGGTTCCAGACAAATTGTGATCAATAAAGTCGGCTATCTGATATTATTTTCGGATTAGTTTTGTTTCTTTTTTCAGTTTTGGATTCAACATGCATTTTCAGCAGTTTCGATCAAAACCTACGGCCGATTTCTTTTTACAAATCGATTGCCCAGTCGGCTTAGGGTGTAGAATACATCGACTGCACCTCTGCAGAGGGGTAAGACCCCCACCCCCAACGACTGTCCTAAATATGACACTAAACAATCTAATGATGAGATTCCAGTAATGCAGAAGCTTTGGGGAAGACGGAGTACCCCTTCATTGCCATCATTCCCAGGTTTACTCTGACCCGGAGTGGTAGCCCCTGATAGGGTCCTATCTATGGGTCAAATAGAACTAAACTGAATTGTTTGAAATAGAACTATTTATTTGTATAAAAATGGATTTGGCAATAAATAACCTACAAAGGTTGATATGCCATAAAACCCAAACAAATTTACAAATTGAACACGGTGTGGTGGGAGGGTAGCCGGTCAGACCGAACAGGTTGTGGATTGGTATTGCTATAATATATATTTATAAAAGACGAAAGAGAGTGAAGGAAAGAAAGATTGACTTTTCCAATTGAAAAGCTCATTCACATCATAATATAATCGAGCTCTTAAGTGAGGAAAAGTGAACAATAAAGAAAGACAAAAGGAAAAAAAAGGAATTACTTTTACGAAAAAATGTTGTTTATAAGGAAATTATAGTAATTTACAAACCTTTTTGCTTAGATGTGACACAAGGCCAAATGAATGGGGCACCCAATGAGACTCAAACTCACTCTTGTAGGTTTGCTAGTCAAGCTTGCTAACCATTACACTAACCGAGGCGCCCATTTATAAGGAAATTATAAGTGAGTAGAATATCATTTTCAGTAGTTTCAAGAGTATTTTAAAAAAATGTTAACAGCCTTATGGTAGCACCTTTATGATATAATTTCAAACAATCTCCACATGTTCACCATCTTTGTCAATACATTCTTGGAATTTCCCACAGTTGATTAAAAGAAATGTTAATATTCCTATCAGAGTATCTATTAGAAAAGCAGAATAGATATTACGGAGACAATCTGAGGAAGATTCCAATATGTTGACAGGGATGGTGAACAGGTGGAGACTTTAAAACCATAAGATCATAAAGGAGATCCCATAGAAATGATAATATTTTTTTAACAATCTGTATATTCAGTTTTATCGATTCATTTTATTCTCGACATATACGAGGATTGACTGAAAAGTTCATAGGCTGACAAAGATATTCTCATGAAATGTGACCAAATGAGGTTTATTTTTTAATGCAGTCTTCCGTGCAGTCCACACATTTCTTCTATCGGTGTAGCAATGCTTGGATCGCATTTGTAAAAAGTTATCAACAGCAGATACGATGTCATCAAATGAACTTTTTAGTCTTCTTAATAGATAAGTATATATATATATATATATATATATATATATTTATTTACTAATCTAATATCTACCAGTATTCATCGACTTCCTGATGATCCGTTAAGGTGAAACTTTAGTAGGAGATTTCCGACTCGCAATTTAAGTTAATCTTATTTTTTTTTTATATTTATTTAACTTATAGATATAGAATTAAAATATTTTATTGATATTTAATCTTTGGTGGTTGTTTCTAATTAAACTTTTCCATGGGTTTATCACATAATGAATAAATAAATAAATAAATAAGTTTTTTTTCTTACTATAATTCAGTGATTAGATTTTACTCAGTACTTTTCAGGAGAGTTCATAAATTTGTGTGAACATTATTAAAGTGGATGTACGATTTTTTTTTTAAATTGTTTTTATATTTGTAATATAGGATAAGTTAGAGCTTGCAATTAATTGAAGAAGTCAGTCAGATAAGCCTGAAGAAAAGCTTTATTCAACTAAGAACTGGTCTTAGAGATATTCACAACTAAAATGGCCACCCACCAGTCAATTAAACAAAAAGGGAACAATTTGTTCCCAGAAAGTAAGGGAGATTATATAGTTCCTTCCTTTATCACCACAATATTCAAAATTAGGGAAGATTTAATATTTTCAATCTTTAAATTTCCTTTAATCCACTCCACACTTAAAAAAAAAAAAAAAAAGAATAAAAGAAAAGAAAATAAAGAAAGAGAAAAGAGAAAAGAAAAAAAAATAGATAGAAGAAAGTGATGACAATTAAAGAAAAAAAAATCATTTCGAAGGAAAAAGGATTTGAAAAGAAGAAAAGAATCGAATCTGTTGGGGGGGGAAATAAAATGTTGTTGAGGTTGGAGAATAAGGGAAGAATTGTAGGAAGAAGAGTTGAAGGGCGAAGAAGGAGACAAAAAGGTAAATAATTTAGAAGAGAAAGAATTGGAAAAGGAAGAACAAGTATTGAAAAAGACGCGTGAAGGTTTGTATAGAGAGGGAGGCGAAAAAGAGAGGAGGGAGAAAGGGGAGGAAAGTGAAAGAAACAAAGTGAAAATTGAGAGAAAGAAAGGGGAGGAAAAATAAAAATGAGAAAAAGAGACAAACTAAATAGAGTAGAAAGAGATGAAAATGAAAGAGAGGGGGGATAAAGAGAAGTAGAGAGAGAGAGAAAGATGAGGAAAGAAAGAGACAAACTAAGCTGAGTATAAAGAGACAAAATCAGAAAGAAAGAACGAAAATGATGAACTAAGGAGAAAGAGATATAAAAGGAGAGAGCAGAAGATGAGGAAAGAAAGAGACAAAACCAGAAAGAAAGAAAAAAAGAAAGAAAGAATGAAAGGAAGAATGAGAATGATGAACTAAGGAGAAAGAGATGAAAAAGGAGAGAGAGAGAGAGAGAGAGAAAAATGAGGAAAGAAAGAGACAAACTAAGCTGAGTATAAAGAGACAAAACTGAAAAGAAAGAAAGAACAAGAATGATGAACTAAGGAGAAAGAGATGAAAAAAGAGAGAGAATGAGAGAGAGGGGGGATGGTTGAGGAGAAAAAGACGAAAGTGAAAATAGAGGAGAAAATACTTAACACAGCAAAAAAGAAAGAGGAATTAGAAAAAAAAAGAAAAGAAAAAGTGAATGTAAAAAGGAGGGGGGGGAGTATCTTTTCAGTTTATCTTTTGTTGTATTGTTGATCCCCACCCATAATCTACTTTCACTGAAGTTTCACGGTCATTTAACAAATGCAAGTCTAATCACTGTCCTTTCGTTCACCATGTGACTTCAGTTACACGTGGTTCATAAATTTCTGAGCAATTCCTTCTGGTTTTAATTGATTTTTTCCCCATTGAAAATGTTCTTTTAAAATCAATACTTTTTATTCTATTAAACACTAATCAGGTCAATGATCCTCACGTGAGGTCACTGTGCAATCTCAGAACAAATCAGTAAAATGTTTAATACTTGAATGTACCATATTGTAGAAACTTTTTTTTTGTATCACCATTCGTAATTGGGGGTGTCCTCGTGGTGTAATGGTTAAAGCGATGCACTGCGGAATCGTAGTACGCGAGTTCGTACTCCAGTCGCGCTATTACATTCACTTTCGGGCAAATACCCTTGGGAAAGGTATGAATCCAATTATTCTCCCTCCAGCTATGGGTAAATAGTAGGACGGACTAGGTTCTTCAGCCTTGGTGAGGCAACTAGTCTAGGAGAAGGAAAACTCTGAATTCAAACCTGTTAAACTCCGCTTAAAAATTGACCTTGTGTCATATCCTGCCCGAGCGGAGGGGTTGGTAAATAGTACCATTCGTAAGAAGTAATAATAAAAAAGGGTGGGAGGACTGGGTGTATCTAAGATTTATACTCGGGGATCATAGAAGGGTCTATCGAGGATGAGTGAAATAAACTTGAGCAGTTGAATGTTCTGTGGGCACTGTACCCCTACACACCCATAGGTAATTAAAAAAAGATTATGGCTTAATTCAGTGTCATTTTGAGATCATATAATATAGGCTTAGTATATATATATATATATATATATATATATATCCTTACAATAAAAAACTAACTAAGTTTATCATTCATTTCTTTAGATGCCATATGGAGGCGATGGTGTGAAAAGAAATGGACAGGGCGACCTTAGTTCGAATCCTGGACAAGGCTGTTTGAATTTCACATAGTGCTAATACCACTGGGAAAGGTATGAATTCAACTATTCTTCAACCTAAAATGGTTGATATGCCATAAAACCAAACCAAACCTTTTTTTTCTCCAGGCATTTCATTAAAGTTCAAGTGGTGTAGCCATACAGTAGTAGACATGGCTACAGCTGGGAAGAATTCCATGTTCTCGTTTTTACTTCACTAAAGAAAGAGTAATACATTTACATTCAGAATTCTTTAATATTAAGTGTATTTTAGAATTTTATTTGTTTACACTTTATTTATATGAATGGAATTATGTTTTTTCTTTGTTATTATTCAGGCATTAGCAGTCTAAAATACAGAAATGGCAATCCCAGAACTTTTCTGTGTGAAATCAGCACAAATGTCACTACATTCCACATGGGACCCTCTCTTCAGATAAATACGACGAAATTTATTGGATAAAATACAAGGTGTATTGAAAACATATTGAGGCTAAAGGTGTATTTATCAAGACAGAAATAAATAATTAACAAACATTATTTTTTAAAAAATAGTCCCATTTGCTTTCAAAACATTTATTCCAATGAATTTTTATTGGTAGAAGCACCTTTGAAACTTCTCCTTTGATATGGTGTGAAGAGCTGCCATTGTATTTCTTGTAATTTTCTCTACATCCTCAAATCTGAGATGAAGTTTTAGTTCCAAAAAAAAGAAGTTAGCTCTGGTGAATATAGTTTGATACACTTGCACAATCCTCTGTTTCAGTAAAACATTCGATTAAAAAACCTATAAAAACTGGCCCCATAATTCTTTTTAAATTTGTACTGATGTATTTCGACATTCTCGCTTTTTTAATTGTTAAGCTGTTCCCTTTTTTGTTTTAAATTTGAAAACTTAAGTTTGAAATTTCTTTAAGATTCAGTCTCAATACATTTTTAAAGTACCTATTTGTTTAAACTTTAAACTGTTATGCCAGAGCATTTTTGTGAGAGGTCAGCACATTCCACTTGGGACCCACTCTTCAGAAAAGTACAATGCAATTCATTTTTGATGCAATATGTTTAAAAAAAAAAAAAAAAAGCATAAAAAAAGCATAAAAAATAACAAGAGTAAAATCTTTTTATTTTAATTTGTTTATTGCATAGAATAAAAGTCAAAAGATGTTAAAAAAAAAAAAAAAAGTCACAGCACTGATGATGAAATATAAATTAATTCATCAATCACTCAGAACTGATTCTTATAGTAACCGCGAGATCACAGTCGATAATAATTGGTCATGGATGTCACTCAGTCAGAGAGGCATTTTTGAAAACCATCTTATATTTTGGTGCATCAAAAATATTTTCATTTTTTTCAACAGACCTTTAATCCAAAGCTTATTTCATATAACCTTCTAAAGACTATTATTATTATTATTATTATTATTATTATTGTTATAATACTGTAATTATTTGTGTATAACACATGCTTATGTATAAAACTAGGAAATTCAGGAAAAAAAATTCTTGTGTATAATACACACTGACTTTTTAGAATGTGTAGCAAGTAAATCTAACTTAAATTTCACATTTGTTTAATTTTTTTTATCAATTTCTACTGATTAAAAATAAGAATTCATACAGTTTACATTGTTTTAAAACACAAAATTTACACAGGATTTAGAGCAAACACACAGACATGTCTACACAAAAATACAACAAACTTGTGGTGAAAATAAACTAATATTAGAAGAAACAAAATTATAAACAAACACACATTCCAGTGAATGTAAGGGCACAAAGCACATTAGCTTGGACTATAGATATAACTTACTTTCAATCATTCTGTCCCAAATGTGGTGAGGCATATGGCTAGAAAAAAAATAATTATATAACTCATGTATAATACTTACCTATAACTTTTGGGGAGAAAAATCTGGAAAAATAATGTGTCTTATACACAAATAATTACAGCATATCTTATCATTATCTTTACTGTTCAGTTATAACTTTTTGTTTCAGATGCCATAAGGATAAATAGTAGTATTAAGATTTTGGTAATTTTGAGGAATTATTTTAAATTGGTCTTAGAGAATTTGGGAAGTGGAAGGAAATGAAAGAAAATCAAACCATATTGATCAAAATTGGTTTTAGCATTATAAGGATTGTAACTTATCCTTTGAAATAAAGCTCAGAACGGGATGAGCATCACTTATAAATTATGATTCTTTAAAATACAAGGAAGGAGAGAACCTGACCTCCAGTACTTAAAAAAAGATTTAAGAACATTGAAACAATATATTTGGAGCGGGTCTTCTTAATCTAATGGGGACTTTTGAAGGAGATTCATTTTGACGGATACACAAAAGAGAGAGAGAGAGAGAGAGAGAGAGAGATTTTTAATGTAGCTTTTTACAGTTTTGCAAAATTTTGTCTACTTTGCTCAATTTTTGACTCTTCATTGAACACAGACATATATAATAAATGAAAAAGTGCGCAATGTTATACAAATTAGACAAAATATGCAAAACAAGATAAAAATTTTAAAATAAAGGAAAATTGTCCAAATGAGAAGAGGTGGTAGGGGTGGATAGGAACTGAAGGACCCCAAATTCTATTAGCCTAGGGACCTCTTAAGGCCTAAATCCAACCCTGAGTAGAGTATATATAAGCTTCCAAAAATGTTAAAAAATAAAAATACTTTTGATGCACTCAAATATTTATAACTTTTGACAGCATTTATTCTTTAAAATTAAAAAAAAAATCACCTGTGTTATTGTTTCATAATAATAGTTACATTTAGAGTATGAAATCTACATACAAATGTAATAACCATTATGGGACAGAAGTAGTAATAGATTGAATACAACTTCTGTCCCATAATACTTGTTATATTTGGTATATGATATCTATATTTAAATGTAACAATTATTATGGGTCAGAAATGGTAATAATGTAAACAGAAAAGGGGCTGAAAAAATGTCTTTGCATGAGAGAGTACTGAAAAGTTCTTGGTCCAACTAAGAAAGAATGATTGAGAACCATGAAACATACATGCTTTTCCAGATACTCATGCTGAAATTCAACATACTTGCCACATTGTTTCACAAATATCTTAACTCCAAGAAGAGAGAGAGAGAGAGAGAGAGAAGTTCATTTTCTTTTTGGTTGGGGTGAGAACTTTCCAGTATAATCATATATTTTTTTCTTTTTGTCTAAAATTTATTTTGTGGTAATGTCATCTCATGAACAAAACTATTTTTTTTTTTTTTAAAGGCTGATTTACAAGAGAAATAAGTTGCTATTGTTTGATGTTTGTTTTCATTAAACAAACAAAAAAAACTATATTGTTTTTTTTTTCATATCTAACAATATCTTTTTAAAATGCTGTCAACAGTTTTAAATATTTGTTTAATTTTTTTTTTCACTAACTCTTTAAAAAAAATTGTTTAGAGGCTTTTACATTTAACAATTTTCCCCAAAAGTAGTGGTTGATTTATTGTTTAATAAGGCTTGCTCAACCATTATCAACCCCCAAAGAAAAACAAACATTAAAAAAAGACAGGTGAAAACACTCTCACATACAAGAATTTAAAAAAAAATGGATATTTTAGAAATAACAAAAATATTACAAACACTTGCAAGAGAAAGAAGAGGGCCTAAATATGTGTGAAAGACATTATTTTGTAGGCAGTGAGAAATTATGAAAGATAAGGTAGTTAGAGCTAGATTCTTAGACAATTAGTCAAACAAGATACAGTGTAAGACCTTGGGCATCCAGTTTTAGTGCAATGGTTGGCAAGTTGGTCTCTAAGATCAATTACTACTGATAAGCAAATTCTCTTCTCATCAGGTGCTCTACACTTCTGACCTTGTGCCATATCTAATCTCTACTGGACTTTGAGTGGTCAAATAGTTTACCTAAGAGACCATTATCAGTGAGTTCAATTCTCACTGGGTGCCTTGTATTTATAGCCTTGTGTTATATATAAGCTAAAATTAATAAATTATTACAGCTTAAGGTCGCACAATTTATGGGGGTCTTTTAAAATTGTTTATTTTTTTTAACAAGGGGTCCCCAAGATTTATATAACATAGGGCTTTAAGTCCAAGTCCAGCAATGGTGATAGCTGTGGGAGTAGAACAATAAGAAAGAGGACGAATTTCAAAAGAGAAATTAGGTGTTGTTATTAGAGAGAGAAATAGGGGTAGTTACTAGAGAGTTGAGAGAGAAGTGTGAAGCAAGGAGGAAGAGGGGGAGAATGAGAAAAGCATAAGGTGGGGGAATTGAGGGGTGGGGGGGGGAGAAGCATTAAAGATAGAGAAGAAAGAAATACAGTTAAGATTTCGCTAAGCAAAACTGGATTTTTATGTAGTTTTATCTACTTTATCTAAAAAAGGACTTTCATTTCTTTTGAAATGTTTTTTTTTTTTTCCAAAAAATGAAGTTTTTAAGTAGAAATGAGTGAAGTGGCTCTAAAGTGGATGTTTGATTTACATAAAACGTTAAACTGGACCCTGACTTTGTGTTTGTCATTATGACAGTAGATGTTTGGTTTTTAATGTAAATATGATACTAAAATAAAGCCTGACTTTGTGTCTGCCTTTATGATGTTGAATGTTCAATAGACACAAAATCAGGGTCTAATTTAGCATCATATTTATGTTGTAAAATAAACAGCCACTTGCTACTCATGTCAGGAAT
The DNA here is from genome assembly GCA_963585895.1 of Sepioteuthis lessoniana. Taxonomy (NCBI): domain Eukaryota; kingdom Metazoa; phylum Mollusca; class Cephalopoda; order Myopsida; family Loliginidae; genus Sepioteuthis; species Sepioteuthis lessoniana. The sequence goes on from OY757937.1 coordinate 68,297,688, forward strand.
CTTGAATTTTAGGAACACCACATCACCTATGTCATCAGTGAACATGATTTTCCACTGCAAACTGAAAGCAAATTGTGGCATCGACACATCACCATCGCCAATTTCGTTAGCAAATGAAATTTTCCATTACAAACTGAGAAACTATTTTTGGAACAACTAATTCTGCGAATTGTCTTGGAAGTATTTTCAGACTGCTAAGTATAGCAAGTAATATTTTCAAACTTCTCTTGATTGTATAATAGCCTGTTTCATTATTACACAACCTAGCAGAGAAGCACCTCAGTTTTGCTATAAAATAAGCAGTCACTGATGGCAAAGAGTGATTCAGCTGAGGACAGCAGCCCTAGCTTGGTCCTTTCACTGGTACAAAGTCTAAATGGCCAGACACCTTTATCCAGCCACCAGCATTGAATCCAGAGGTCCAGACAATGAGTAGAGTCAGCAGGTCAACCTTCTCTTTAACTGTCATTTTCAAAATTACAAGTCTTTAATTAAGCATTACTGGTCTTATCTCAACCTTTACAGCCCTTTTTTTGAGGAAGTAAAATTAACACCATTTGGACCATGAGGGACGTCTACAACAGAGCAGCAATGCAGACTTCTACCACAGAGCAGCCATGTCCAGCAACATTGGCCATCTAACCTCACCTTCAAGCTGCGAGCTACACAATGTCAATCCACAAACAGATGACATAGCTCAGGCACTCTTTTGATATTTTTTTGTATTATTCACCAAATAAAAGTTGGTATTTAAATTTACTCTTTTGTCTTTGTCATCCTTGCTTTGTCTGTGTTACATCATTCATTTTTCAAAGTTTGAGGGACTGACATATTTATTGGCCCCATAATAATTCCCAAAGGTTAAGGAATTTACTCTTTTGTCTTTGTCATCCTTGCTTTGTCGGTGTCACATTACTCATTTCTAAACGTTTGCGGGATTGACATATTTATTGGCCCCACAACAATGCCTAAATATATATCTCAGTTTGTTTATTTTGAGAAAATAAGTTATTTAACACAGAACAATAAGAAATCATAGAAGAAATTCAAGCTATTTTTTGAATAATTTAAATTATAAATAGAATTAAACAATGTTATATAGACAGAAGTAACTTTTCTGCTCATATGAAATGAAGAGTAAAAAAGATTGAATAAGTGGTTGTAAATTAAGAAGGGAGATAACTAAGCAATAAGGAAAATAAAGATGAGAAGAATATAATGCTGTATGGATTAAATGATTGGATATATGGCCAAGAAGGGAAGAATTCAGTAGCTGTGTATCAGGAGTGCTCATTCAGCCATCTTTAAAAAGTTGGGAAAATTTTGATTAGAGTATAATAAACTTACACTCAAAATATTTTTTCATTTTTAGAACAACTATAAAACCTATTTCTAGTGTGCTATCAGATGTAATTTTGATTGAAAGTGAAATTTGAAGGATTCAACATCTTTAAATTGTATTTTTGCTTTAAATGTCTCACTGAGCACTTACACATAGTTAGTTAATTCCTTAAGGAAAGGAGACTGATGAAGAAGAAAAAAAATTTTTTTTAAAGGTGACTGGCAAGAAAGCAATTGAGAAATGTAAAAAAAAAATGGGAAACAAAATCAAAATCAAAAACTTTGTCGTGGGTCAATATTTGTTTTATAATCAACAAATACGACTGCTGTTATCGGTACTTAATCGCATTATCCTAATAAAAATATATAATAAGAAAATTAATCTAAAACTGAAGTAAATCTGTCTTTTTCCAAGACATATAACAGATTGATAATTTAAATTCTTGAAAAAAATAAAAAAATAAAAAAATTTTCATACCTAAAATTTTTTGATTGATTTTTAATGGCATGTCAACCCATGTAGGTATATTTTATGCCTAGATATTAGGAAATTGTGTATATTGCACAATTATATTTACTTTTTTGTGTAGTTGCTTTTTGAGATTTCTTTTGGCACCAAATTATATGAACTCAAATATTCCTATATAATATACACAGTTATATGGTTTCAAGTAACTACTAATAATAAACCTGAGTAAACAATTCCAACTTCAAATAATTCACACATTTATATAGTATCAAGTATTCCTATCTAAAACAAATGATTTTCAAAGAGATCTATTTGACCCATAGATGGGGCCTTTACAGAACTATTTAACCCATAGATGGTATTACCACTCAAAATCAGGTTTAGTTTGGTTTGGTAGGATTTTATGGCATATCAACCATTGTAGGTTATTTAATGCCAAATCCTTTTTATACATATATATTAAATATATATGATTTGGTTTGGTTGGGTTTTATGGCATATCAACCATTGTAGGTTATTTAATGCCAAATCCTTTTTATACATATATATTAAATATATATGATTTGGTCTGGTTGGGTTTTATGGCATATCAACCATTTTAGGTTATCTAATGCCAAATCCTTTTTATACGTATATATTAAATATATATGATTTGTAAACACATTTTGTAGATAACATTTTTAAACAAGCTTGAACTCATTTTTTTGCACACAGTTAAATGGTTTCACTTATTTTTATCAAATAAGAATAATTCTATTTACTATTAATCATTTGTTTACACACAGTTAAATGATCAAACAGTTCTATTTCAAACAATTCAGTTTAGCATAAGTAAACAGTTTGACCCATAGATAGGAACCTATCAGGTGCTACCACTCTGGGCCAGAGTAAACCTGGGAGCAATGATAAAGAAGGGGTACTCCACATTCCCCCAAACATTACTGGAGCCTCACCATTAGATTGTTTAGAGTCATTTTTCAGGTCACTAATTAGAGGAAGTCTTACTCCTCTGCAGAGATGCAGTCGATTTATACTATAGCCCCGACTGACTGGGCTGGTTGTTGGAGGAGACTTACCTCACTGCAGAGATGCAGTTGGTGTATTCTATGGCTCCAACCAACTGAGCCACTGTGAATCAGAGTGGACCTGGGAGTAATAGTAATGAAGGGGTACTTCACACTTTCCAGAACTTAAGCTTCACCATAAAATGCAGTTTAGTGGCATATCTAAGACCCTTCTCCGCTTTTGAAAAGGGTCTTAATCCTCTGCAGTGGATACAGTAAGCATATTCTAACGGAGTGGGAAAATTCTATGGGTAACTAATTCTCTACTTCATATTTTTAACAGTAACGTTTCTCTCGATCTATTCCTCATTCCTTGTCAGGTGTAAACCAAGATTAAAAAGAAAAGGAAGAGAAACCTCTTCTTGCTTGGAAAAAACAAAACTAGCATCAGAAAAAGATTCCTTATGGCAACAGGACCAATCCATTCTAGCATTCCTAGGTACAACAAGGGTATTCCATCTCATACCCAGGTAATTCTCCAATACCCACTTTGCATATCAAAGAAAAACGTGTTACAATCCATACTAATTTCTTTTACACATAGCTGATAAACTAATGTATACCAAATACTTAACTGCCTTAGACCCCACTGATGGTCTTTGTCAATTGTATGGACCTTATCTCAGAAGTGATATATATCTTTCTCCAACCAGATAAGGTCCACTATACATCTTTAGTTATAGCTTTCTTATGAGTCATTCATAATTTTCTACAGTCCAACATTAAAAGGGGCCAAGAATACAGTGCCCATTTTTGCCACCATCATTAACTATTCTTCTTGAAATTTTTGTTTATAATTTTAGTCACAATGATTAATACTTTCTATTTGAGTACTTTCTTTCTTGTTAGAAATATTATTACTTATAGTAAATATCATTAATTAGATTATGATGACTTCTGTCCCATAATAGTTGTTACATATTAATGTATCAAATTTAGATCCAAGTATAACAACTGTTATGGGACAAGAGGTTGCCTACTTATATTTATTGCTCTAAATAAGGAATGTTTCTTAATTTAAAATCTGAAACCTTTTTAAAGTTACCTATTGATACTTTTTTTCTTAAAATTTTGAGAAATTTCAGAATAAAATTCAATGATCATTTAAGAAAAGATTATTCTAATTTAAAATCAAACAGAAACAACTTCCTTTAAAAAATTGAAAATTTAATAACTAAATATCACAATGCAAATAAAATCAATGCATAACAAAATACTTCTACAATCCCATAATAGTTGTAACATTTAGTGTATGAAATATATATATATATATATATATATATATGGCATTTAAAATTATTAATGAGGTGACATTTTTCATTTTGTCCAAAAAGTACTTGTTGGAATTAAAGAATTTTTTACAGTATAACGGGAATAGGTATCTGCACAGTCCATATGAAAACTGTATTGTTCTGCGCAACAAAAAACAAATGGTGGTCATTTGCAATATTGAAATAATAAAGAAGTGTTCCAGACTATAAATGAGTGTCATTATAATCGTGCAATTATGGGTCACAGATATGACTTGACCCCTTCTGAGAAAGATATTATAACATGTGAAGTTTCCAAAGGCAAATCTGTATAAGAAATATGCAAAATAATTAGAAGATATCACTAAACTGTGAAAAGATTTGTTGTAGCTCCTACAAAGGTAAGTAAGTAAGTGAAGGTGGCGACCTTTAGTCGAGGGTGACCCGAAGGCTCCCTTTTCAATAGCTACGACACCGAGGTGTAGCGGAGGGCACTACTCCATTCCCTGGATTGCTCCACTTTATCCTTGATCCTTACTTTATAATGCTGAGTGTTAAGCAAGGCGGTATCAAGTACCATTTTTTGAGCCTTTGGTATGACTCAGCCTGGGATTGAACCCCGGTCTCCTGGACCATTGGCAAACACTCTACCCATTAGTCCAATGGCCCAGTCAAAGGTATATAAGAGGGCCAATAAAGGTCACTTGAGGGTTATTTCCCAACATTCTTCATCATGAATGAAACATGAAGGTGTAAATAACCCAAGCCTGACCAGTGGAGCACTTTTCAGGAGCCCTGAGGAGGCAACAGTGTCTAGAAATACTCGCTATTGTCTTCTAAAAAAGGTCGGGACATCAGTGAGACCAGTGACAAAGTCTTGATTGACAAAAGAACACATACAAATGCATTTGAAATGGGCAAAGGAGAACATGAAGGTCGATTTCTCGAAAGTTTTGTTCACAGATAAAAGTCGTGCAACTTGATGGCCCTGATGGTTGGAGCAAAGGTTGGAACATAAATGGACAAGATCATCAGTGTTTGAGACACCAACAAGGAGGAGGAGGAGGAGGTATTGTGATTTGGGCTGGTATTATTTGAAGTATCATTGTTGGTCTGTGAAGAGTGTCTGACTGGATGAAAATAACTACAGATGCTTATATAACCTTCTTCAAAGAATGCCTGGAATCTTGGCTTTAAAAATCAAAGAATCACTTTCGAGAGAAATATCGTATTTTTGTAAAATAATGCTCTTTCACATTCAGCGCATAAAATTACGGATTACCCGCAGAAATTAGGTTTATGTGGACCTCAGAAGATGAACTGACTGGTCAATTCTCCAGACTTAAACCCAAATGAAAACTTGTGGAGCATTCTGAAGTGACATGTTTCTGAGAATGGATGTCAATTCAGAAGCAATGATAACTTATGGTAGGAAATAATCAATGTATTATGTGAAATGACATCAGAGAAGATCCAGAAATTGACATGTTTGATGAACCAGTGCCTTTCCCAAGTCATTTAAACAAAAAAAGGATCACATATCTCATATTAACCAAATTCATTGGCCTTTTTTAACTTTGTTTACTTTTTATTTCAATTTAATTTCATTTTAGTTACTGTATGTATCTATAAAAATCTGTAAATGAAATAATTAAAGTTATTTTCTTTTTTACAGAAGTTTTCATTACACCTTGCTAATAATTTGACACACTAATAAATTAAGTAAATGACTGTAACTTCTGTTTCTTTTTCTTGAACCTTTTAATTTTTACAGAGTAGGTGTATAAACATGTTGTAATCATTCTCTGATAATTTCGTTAAATTCCAAAGGGAAGTTTTTAGATAGGATGGAAAAATGTCATATCATTAATAACTTGGAACACAGTGTACATATATGATAACTATTAATTGATTAATATATATGTAATATTTAATATATTAAAAAGTAATATTTAATATATGATAACTATTAATTGATTAATCAGATCAAAAACAGTAAGAGTGTAAAATATATTAAGATTAAATTAGATGATTTCAGAAAAAATGGTAAGTAAATGAATTTAAGAGGGCATTTTTGGGGATGAATTACTTTGTGGATTTGATCTGTACGTAGATATTGTATTAATAATATATCTCTTCCATGTAAAAGTTTGATGTGAGAAGATAGTAAAAAGTGGAAATGCCAAAGGAGGCATAACAAACAAATAATAATAATATGGGACAAGAAGTGGTGTTGCTTAAATGCACTCCACTAAATAAGTAAAGATTTATTTTTACACAAAATATTCTGGGGATGATGATGTAAATAAAATAAAATCACTTGTTAATAACAAATACTGATTATCTACAAATATAATTTTCATGTTACATTCAGCTTTTATTCCCAGGTTCACTCTGACGTGGAGTGGTAGCACCAGTTAGGGTCCCATGTACGAGTCAAATAGATCTGTTTTAAAATCATTCATATTCAATAGAACCATACGCAAACAAAAATATTTCTTAAGAAACAACTAAACAAAATACTTATATATGAATGTACAATGAACATTGATTTCCTAACCTCTAGGCATAAAATAACTCTGGACAGGTTGATATGCCGTTAAAATCAATCAATTAGCCTTTATATATGTGAGTGTATATGTGTATATCCTCTATGTATGTGTATCCTACATGTGCATCTCCCATGTATACGTGTGCATGTATGTGTATCCTACATGCACATCTCCCATGTATATTTGTGCATGTGTGTATATCCTCTATGTATGTGTATCCTACATGTGCATCTCTCATGTATATGTGTGCATGTGTGTATATCCTCTATGTATGTGTATTCTACATTTGCATCTCCCCTGTATATGTGTGCATGCATGTGTATCCTACATGTGTATCTCCCATGTATATGTGTGTGTATGTGTATCCTACATGTGCATCTCCCCCATATATGTTTGCATGTATGTGTATCCTACATGTGCATCTCCCCTGTATATGTGTGCATGTATCTCCTGAATATAAGTGTGAGTATATCAACTAAATGTGCATGTGTAGCACAAGTATATCCAAATGTGTGTGTTCATGTATATCCTTCATGAATGTGCATGCATGTATATCCTCTGAGTGTGTGTGTGTGTGTGTGTGTGTGCACATATATACCCTTGGTGTATGTGTATGTGAATATATTATTTACCTGTGTGTACGTATCCCTCATGTATGTGTTTGAATACATATTACCTGTGTGTGTGTGTGTGCACGCATATACATATCCTTGCTGTATGTGTGTGTGAGTATATTATTTACCTGTGAGTACATATCCCTCATGTATGTGTTTGGATGTGTATTCCCAGTGTGTGTGTGTGTATGTAAATTTACATCAGTAAATCTATAACCTAATGATAAAAAAAGCATTTATTTCACATGACAAATATTTATTTTTTCACCTAATCTCCTTACTTGTCAATGCACTTAACTCAATGCTTCTCTATTAATCACATAGATTGAACATTATACAAGGAAGATTTGACATAAAAAATAAATCTGTATATGTATCCACACATATATACACTTAAATATTTGCACTTACACACATGCATAAAACATACAAACACATACACACAAATTTCACCTTAACATTAGGCAACAACAAAAAAAAAATCTTTCACTTTTCTCAGTTTCTTCAGCTCATTTTGTGATTGTAGTAAAGCAATGACAATTTTTGTTCTTTATTATTTTTACCCCCGCCCCATTTATAGAAGAATCTATTTTTTTTAAAATGTCAATCTCTCAAGATAATAATAATAATAATAATAATAATAATAATAATAATAATAACAACAACAACCCAGTGATCCACTAAGTCACCCATCATTCATTTGCCAATAAACTAGGGAATAAACTCAATGATTATTAATAGGTAATAGTCATCTACTTCAAGTGTTACAGACAAAACACAAACATACAAAGACATTATTATTATTATCATTATTATTATTTAATTGAGATACTGAGTTTTTACACTGATATTTTTTCTTCTTTTTTTGCTTTCCCTATGGTATGTACAGGACAATTTCAAAGAAATCCAGTATTTTATTGATTGTATTTTACATGACATCTCCAGTTCTGATAAATTTAGAGATTTTTTTTCTAATTTAATTCTGCTAAAATGTCAGGACTGAACCCACAATAAAAAGAAAAAATGAAAATTAAATCTACAGTACTATACTGACGGTAAATAAAATTGCAAGAGGTTTGGTTATTGTGCACATATTGTTTTATACATGTGATCAGTTACTAAAATATTGCAATAGTAAATTAAAACAGGTACTTGCAACTTTATTTTCTGTCAGTGTATTTCTCATATCGTACATGTAGATTGGACTCACCAACTGAATTATCAAGAATATCACATGATCTGTAAATAATATCAAGAATATCACATGATCTGTAAATAATATCAAATAGTTTCTCTTTGTTTT